>VZTX01023082.1:0-10348 GCA_013400915.1 Pardalotus punctatus
CCATCCAAATGCCATCTAAAGCAGCCCAGAGCCATCTAAACCACCCCATAAACATCAAGAACGCGACATAGCAACACCAAAGCCATCAGAAACAGCCCACAGTCACCCAGAACACCCAATAATCATCTAAAACACCCTAGAGCCACCTAAACGCCATCTAAAGCAACCCAGAGCCATCCAAATGCCATCTAAAGCACCCCAGAGCCATCCAAATGCCATCTGAAACACCCCACAGGCATCTAAACCACCCCAGAAACATCTAGAACATGACACAGCAACACCAAAGCCATTGGAAACAGCCCACAGTCACCCCACAGCCATCCAGAACACCCAATAATCAGCTAAAACACCCCAAAGCCACCTAAGAGCCACCCAGAACACGCCAGAGCCCCAGGGGAACGTTCTTGTCACCGTCACCCAGAGCAGGCACAGCTCCCAGCCCCGGGAAAACAACGTGCAGGAATACAAACAGCACAGGAACAACCTCCAGGATCAAAGGATTTGTGTTTGCCAGCCTTTCTCCCTCCTCCCTCCGGAGCTGAGAGCTCCCTCAGCCTGCCTGCACCAGGGCTTGCTGTGCCAGGCCAGGAAAAGACCTGGGTTACGACAAATAAATTCATTTTAAAGTGAGGAAGACGAGAGCCCTGCAGAAGGAAACATTTCCCGGATGGGATTTACAGCCGGCAAAAAAATGTTCTACATCCTCAGAGAGCAGCAGCCCAGGGGCACCAATAAATAGCTGGGAACAGGCAGAAAGCTGTTAACAATTTTTGGAAGAAGACAAATTCTTCTGGATAAAGACCCTGATGTAACCCCAACAGCCTTCACTCATATAGACAAAATGACACCACCAGCCCCAGTTCATTTATTTCAGCCTCTGTCTGCCTCCCCTGTTCGGTTTTTAACTTTTCCCGTCCAAAAATCTGTCCCATCCTGGCTCCCTGGGGGCAAAAGGGAAGACAAAGACCAGAAAGGCTGGGCTGAGTGAGGCAGCTCCTCAGATTCTGTCCAATATTTTTTAAGGAATATATTTTTCCATCAGCTGGAGCCATAGAAAACCCATTCCCAAAGCAATAAATAACAAGGCTGGGGATGGCAATTTCTCTTTTTCATCTCCTCAGAACGTTATCAGCGTGGAGGAAAGGTTAACTTCCAGATAAGCACCTGCAATCTCTCCTTTCTGAAGCACTGATTTTATCATGAGGGGTTTCTGACAATCGCACACGTCAGCAGCAGGAAACACCCGAGCATCGCCCTCATCTCCATTCCTCAGGCCCAACCATTCCAGGATCCATCAGCAGATTCAAGGAGCTGTTTTGTCATTTCGTGATGTACAGGAGATGTGACTTCCCCCCCAAAAATTGTCAATTTTCATTATAAAAGTACTCTGATGCCAAAGTCACCTATCCCCTATTCTTCCTTTGTTTTTTAGGATTAACACGATGTGAATAAAGTGTTTCTCCGCCTTCCAACCTCACATTTTGATCCGACTGGAGAGGACTCTTCCTAGGAGAAGTGCACAGGAAGGAGGACAGCGTCCTCCAGAGACTCACAGGGATGCTTCAAGGAGCAGAAACTGGTTCCAAGTTTGTTTTCTGTAACACCGAGGGGATAAATAAAAGTTATTGCCCTCAGGGAGCATTTCTTGTTTGCATTGACATGAGTTTCCTTCATTTGAACATTCTGGATAGGTCCTGCAGGGATTCGATCTTTTTGCTTGCATGCTGCTCTCCTAAGACCTTCCTGCAGAAGCCAGAACCACGATTTGTCTCATATTGGAGACAAAAACTGAGACTTGTATCAATTTTTGCTTATTTCAGCTCTTCTTCAGCACAAGGATCCAAAAGGAAACAATGAACTCCATTCCTCCTGAAGTCCTGGTTACTGCTGGCTCCAGGAGCACTCAGATGTTCCTGTTCAAAGGCTGGATAAACACTCAGAGGTCCAGATGCAAAACAAAAACTACCAGTGGGAGGGCGAAACAAAACAGACAAAACTCCTTACAAAAACACAAGACTCGTCCCGTTTTCAAACTCCTGATGGGAAGGAGCTGCACAGCTCCAAGCTGAAACACATCATGGACGTGGACACATCCTTGGAGAGCTCCAGGAATTGCTCAGGGCTGGGGATGACGACCAGGACAGGGATTCCTGTCACCTCCACACTACCAGGACTACACACGTTTTTCCAGAGAGAAATCCACAGATGGCAGGGGTTGGAAGTCAAAAGGCAGAGTGGACTCTCCTTGGGCTCCTCTGCTGCTCCAGTGTCTCCCACTCCTTCAAGAGCAGAGAGTTCTGCCCAGCTTTTGGCCCAAGCTCTGTTTTTCCATGAAGAAAACCCTCTGTGACCTGGTTGCCTCTAAAAGGCTCAAATAACCGCGCCGGTCTTTCAGATGAATTTTTCCTTCCAAAGCTGGGGCTCAGATGTGCCCACACAGACGGATTCTGCTATAAACACCACAGAGCCGGGAATCCTTCTGCTTCCAAAGGCTCTGGGTGCTTTTGGGCAGCCCCAGCTGCTCTGGGCACCCTGCCCACCCTCACAGGGAAAAATTCCTGCCCATTTTCCCATCTAAATCTCCCTTCTTCCACCTTGAAGCCATTCCCTGTGTCCTGTCCCTCCATCCCTTGTCCCCAGTCCCTCTCCAGCTCTCCTGGAGCCCCTTCAGGCTCTGGAAGGGCTCTGAGCTCTCCCTGGATCCTTCTCCTCTCCAGGTGAGCACCCCCAATCCCCCAGCCCTGGAGCAGCTCCGTGGCTCCTCTGGATTTGCTCCAGCAGCTCCCCATCCTTACCCACAGCCGCTATATTCCCAATACCATGAATTATTTCACAACAGAGTAAATATTTCATCCCAAGATCAGCACCAGTCTTGCTGAAACCGAGCCCGCACAGCTCCTGATGGGCCACGGGCAAGCGAGGTCAGCTCAGCGAGAATACACGACGCATTTGTTCCATTTGTGATGCAGAAACATCAGGGAAGGAAAATGAAAACCAGCGCAATTTTCCTTTTAAGTGCTCCCAGGAAAAATGTTATTGAAGACATCACTCGCCAGAGGGTCTCCCCCAAAGAGAGGGGCCGAAAATGAGGCGTAACGAGGCCCAGACACAGCCCACACACACAGGAACCACTGCTCAGCATTCCCAGCAGGAAAGCCGCTCCTTCTCCTGGAAAAACAACCTCGGAAATGCCCCAAATCAGCTCAATTAAACCCAGGCTGGAGTGAAATTCAAGTGCTTTCCTCCAGGCTGCAGCGAGGGATCCCCGCCTGCCCCAGGGCATCCAGTTCACACAAAACTGCATTTAAAATAAAGCTTTGGCAGGCACCCGCAGAATACATTTGCTAATATTATTTGAGGGTGAAAGGAGGAGGAATAATTTGGATTTGGATGTCTGGATCACAAGGGCGTGATATAATTCGAGGCCCCTCTAGGATCCAGGACTTGGAAGATTCCTCGTCCATTTAGATCCAAGTGGAAGATCTGAAAAGGATTTTAAAGACTTGATCCTACCTGGCCAAAAGCTCATGGACAGACACCCCAGACAGCCTCAAACAACACCAGCAGAGACAATCCCAAAACAAGGAAAGCTAGCCATCCACTTGGAATTTTCTTATCCTGCTCATGGTACCAGGTCAGACGTATTAAAGGGTATTTCAAAATAAAATGCAGTAGGAGAGCCCCAGAGGCCCAATAACAATATCCTTTCCCCATTGTCCTGACTTTGTTTGCTTGGAAACAAAGCTCACAGATGATTTCAGCATTCCAGAAATTTATAAACAGGGGATGCTTTGTTTGCCTATTCTTCCCACAGAAAGCCACCTCAGCATAAATGTGTTTAATACCTGCTTGCATGACTTGGGAAAAATGAAATAAAATTAAGAGCTCTCAAAGAATCCAGCAGCAAAATGGGCTATGGGGATTCTGTACAGAGAAATTCCCTTTTTGAGACCCAGCAACACCAAGCATTGCTGCCATAAACACGAATCTTGCTCAATTATTTAAATTTGGCTGCAGTTAAAATAACTTTTTAAAAATCCAAACTAAAGAAACACACCACCGCTGCTGCCCCAACAATCCCCAAATTAATTTTACCACAGTTACAGATTGTCACTATTTACTAACCTGATACAACCAGAATTCAGATTCTGTGTTCACCATGACTTAGGTTTGAAGCTATTTTAAGGAGCCGCTGTTTCCCAAATTCCTATTGCCAAACATCCCGTGTTGCAATTAAACAAGAGTTACAGCTTTTAAAGCCTCTGATCAAAGAGCAGCGACGTGATGCAATTGTTTAGATGTTTCCAGGGAGACTTTAAAAAGCCAGAAAACACCTGGTGGTTTTAAGAGCTTCTCATGGGAGTTCTTAAACACAGAGCTGGAAATTACACAAATGCCTCTGTGGTTTCGGAGTGTTGTTTCTTTTTTGGCCCCACAAATTAACAGAATCTCTTTAATACCTTCGGTAATTTATTGGTTGCTGCTCGATTGCTGCAAATCCCTAAGCAGCAAATCCCTGCCACGCCACCAATTCTGCAAATGCGTTGCTACCTGTGATATTTATGTGCTGCATCTCTCTAATTATTGATTTGAGGTGCTGAAAGAAGCTTAAAAACTTCCTCTTCTAGCTGAAATCACAATATTTTGCCACATTTACATCCCATGGATGCAATTCATCGATGCACGTAGAACTGACACGGTATTTTCAAGATAAAATTATAATCAAAAGTCCGATACTGCAAGGAATTTTTAAGCAAAGCATCACGCCCTCCTGACCTAATGAGATTAAGAGAAAAATAAACCTCACACCCATAAAACACAACCCCAAGCCCCAAACACCAAGAAGTTGCCATCACCTGCCTTTGGCTGAGGGAAGAGGGGACTTCCCTACGCTCCTGCCTTGCCCTTGACAGGATGAAACAAATCGCTGCTGAACGGGCTCATTTTCCCCCTTGGGCTTTGTTGCTTCTGTCCCCGAGGAAAATTCCAGTTTCCCCGCAGGGATAAAGGTTCCTGTGAGCCCTGGAGGCAGCGCCCATGAATGGCTGCAGTGTGCAGTGCCAGAGCCCGTCACGCTCCCCAAAACAATTGGTGTTTGTGGCTCCCCCAAGCAGCAGCCCACTGGACATCAACAAAGGCCTTGTATCACCTCTGAGAGAAACAACTCAGAAGAAATCCAATATTTTCCTACAATTCCACCTTTTTTGGTTCATATTTTCTCTAAAAATCCATTTTTTTTGTTACGTCCGCGCACTTTCAATAATCGCCATCAAAACCATGGCGTGTCTTGAAATGAAAAGCAGGTGGGAAATGAGCTTAACTAAGGGAAAGCTACAGCACAGCCACGCTCAAGTAATTCAAAAATGAGGGCAGATCTCGCTGTAAAAATCAATTTTTATGACAAAGCCTTTTATGCTCATAAAGTTACACGTGCAAGGTGTTCTCTGCATGCAGGCTCTGATTATTCAGAGCAGAAATTCAAAGCCCGTGGCCCTCTCCAGCTCCAAATTCCTCCCTGCACCTGGTTATCCTGGGAAGGTGAGGGGCACAGATGGGATCCTTCAAGCCCACCTGGCAGATCCTGCCCTTCGGGTGGGATTTTCATCCCCTGCCCATCGGCCACTCGAGCTGGGCATCCCCACCACCCTCAATCAATTCATGGTCCTCTTCCTCCTGCCTTTCCCAAAAGCTCTGCTCCCCCAAAAAAGCCACTTCCACCCCTGGGAACTCAACATCACCTGGCTGAAGTTTCACTTCTGATCAAATCCCAAAATCCCACCTTGCTTTAATCCCACTCAAACCATCCCTGTACTTTGTGTAACCATAATGATCATTGTTATTTGTGCAGAAATAGCACCTTTAAAGTATTTTATTCTGCTTTGTCTCATTCTGTTGGCTTTGACTGGTTCCTTTTGGAGCTAAGAATTGATTTCTGTGTCTGTATAGACACAAAGGTGTGAAATGTACATTACCCAACACTGAAACTCAACCAGTTTATCTCCCAAACTCCTTTCCCTCATCAGAGAGAGTGAATCAAATATCTTTGAATAACAACACAGTCATTTAAGGTGGTTAAAGGTGTCCAAAGCAGTGCTGGATGCTCACAAAACAGCACAAGGCACGGTTTATGCTCAGCTTTAGGAGACCAGGAGAGCTGCTAGAAGGAACTGGATTTAAGAGTTTCAAATATATCTAAATTCAGGAAAAATTAAACATTTTTAAAAATTATTTGCCACACTTCTGAAAAATAATACACCGCATTTCTAGCTGAAAAATTACCCCACCATGGCTCTGTCCCTTCCCCCAGCCCCTGGACAGCTGGGCACAGTTCTGCAAATGCTCTCTGGCAGGACAGTTCCTTCCTTTCCTCCTTTCCCACGCTCCGGAGCTGGTTCTGATTACAGCTCCCAGTGACAGCCTTCAGAACGAGGGGAAAAACCTCAGGGAGGGCCTGGCCACCTTTAAATTCTATCCCAAGTACACAGAGCAAAACTGTCCTGAAAGAACATTCAGCACCAACATGCTGCATGGGATTGGTTCCCGGAAACAGAAATGTAAAACCCTTCACAGAGAAAGTTTTGAGGGCTCAATGATTTTCCAAGGAAATTATTCAAGTTTCTTCCTCGGAAAATACTGGTCAATGAGGTCAAAATTTCGAGGGTAAATAGTTCGATGTCAAACTTCTTCAGGACAAATTGCAGCTCAAGTTACACATGCACAGAGCTTGTCATGACAGAACAAATTATCCCAGCATCAGAAGTAGTTTCTAATCATTTAAACCAAGCCATGCAAATAGGTCATTATTTAAATATAATTCCCTGTTTCCACCTCTTCCTTTCCTCTCCGCCTTCCCAGAAATATTTAAGTCTCTACAACTTCCTCTCCCCCAAGTTGTGCCGGGAAGCAGCGCTGGAGTGGGAGGTTCGCCTGTGCAAAACAAATTAGAATTAAGTGTTGTATCTGTGGCCTTGAAATGTGCCCTCAGCTGAGTTTTTAATTTGGGCTTTTCAAGATTGATCAGCACATGTGTAATTTAAAAGCAATTTAACCAGCAAGGTAGGGAGTTTGACTTAAAATTAATGAGCTTTTGACATCTGCAAACAAAACGATAACGTGAACCCATTTCAACTCAGCCCTGTGTTTAACAGGGAAAGCATCTATCATTTTAACTTGGTTACACAAAGGCTTTTCTCCTGCAATCTGAAAGCTGTTCCACCACCATCCTGCTCTCAGCAGCAATTTGCAAACTTTGCTGTATCAGATTAGCAGAAAGACTGGCTGCAGATCAATTAATATTGTTGAGTAATTAAATGTTTTAAGCGACATTGTGCAGCATGATTGAAGACACTAGTGAAACCCAAATTTAAATGAACCAGGCTCAGTACCTGAGACATCTAAACCTATAAAACATGGGGTACAAACATGATTTATGGCTTGTTTAAATCAGGATTTTACTACTCAAGAAAAGCCCAGCACTGCAGCTGAAGCAATCCACAGCATATTCCAGCAGAAACTAAGGCTAGGAATGCAAAGGAAAATAATCATCCAAGGACAAACAGCAAAGATGACAAGATTAAAGGGCAAAAGACAGTCGAGATGGAATTTACCAAAAGAAACAGCAAGCAGGGTGAGGGAAGGGTTAGTAGTGAAAACTGCTCTGAAGCTGAAGAATTACAGCTCTTGGTAAAGAAATATTTACAGATCCTTTACCAAATACCCTGAAAACCAGAGGGTCTGTAAGCAGGGATTTTCACTGTTGGCTTCAGGTTGTGCTCCCACTGACTTCCATCCACCAGTTACATTTTCTTTTCCATAAAAAACTCCATTAAAAGAACCAAGGGAGGTCAAAAATTACAGCAGCAAATGCCACGATAAAAGCAGACCTGGCGTGAACCTCGTGGAGCATGGTGCCACTTTTGGGAACACACACAGGACAGCCCCTGGAGCAGCTTTGGGGTTGAGGATCCCAGCCAGGGAAGCACCAGCTCCTACAACCAACCCAAACCCAACCCCTCAGTGCTCATCACAGCCCCCATCCCACACAGCCATGGGAACTGGGGCTTGGAAAGCCTCGTGCTCCCAGTTCATCCCAACCAAAACTTCCCTGCTGGGCTTCAAGGGGCACCAGGATGAGCCACGGCAGCTCCAGCCCAGCCAAGCTTCGTGCAGAAGTGATTCCAGATCAAAGAGGTTGGTTTTGGTGAAAGGAAAGAAAACTCAAACCCTGCAACAATGAAAGGAACACGCAACCATCAGGAAACGTGGAATGGATTGAGCTCTGAAGGGTGAGATCTTGTCATGCACATGGAGTTGGATATTTCACTCTGAATTATTTTCCAGTACCTCCAGAGCAACAACACTCAGAAGCAGGAGGTTTATCCTGCAGCTGACCTAATTATTTTGTCCTGATCTTTTAGAAGTGACACGAGTAACACACTTTTCACTTCTTCCCTTGCAAATCTGTTCTTTTCTTTCTCTTTAAAATTCATTGTACTACTGAACCAAAACCTTTCCAAGCCCTCATTCTTCCTGGTGATCCGTGTTGCTGCATCCCTGTTTGGGTGTGTTATCTTCTTGGCACAGCTCCTTCCAGCTGCTGGGGCATCCTCACACCCCTGCCTCTTCCCAACACACCAATCCCAAAATCATCACTTCTATCACTCATATATTTTTTTAGTTTATGTCTCATCTCACCTCTGCGTGATTTACAGTTTTGTTTTTTGGCTTTATCTGCTGACATCTCTCATTCGCACCAAAAAAATTATTGCTGTACATTAAAAAAGGACATCTCTGATAAGCCACATTTTCGGCACTGAGCAATTTTTCCTTTTTACAGAGAGGATAAAAGTGATAGAAAACCCCACAGCTGAGTTGTTCTACATTTCCCGGTGACAATCCACCATCATTGCAGGCCACAAACAAACCCAGCAAATTTCTTCCCAGTTTTATTTCTTCCCTTAGCCAGGAAACACCTTTGAATACACACCGATCTCTGTGGGCAGCTTTTTGTTTTGCCACTTCAGCATTGGGTCAGTGCCAGGAGCCAAAGGGAAAAGGGCATTTTTGGGGCAGGAGATGTCACTGGTGAGGCAACCACTGCAGACAGCACAGAGGATTTGGGCAGGCAAAGGGAGATCAGTGATGAATTATTGTACCTGCAGTAAGTCAGCTGAACATGCCTTAAAAATGCATTCCAGGAGGGGAAGAACTCAAAAATAAATCCTGTACAAACACTTCAACAAAATGCTGCTGCTGGGCTCCTCCTAATCTCTGCCTTATCAGGATCTCATTTCAGCTCTGGCTTATACAGGTATTAAATATATTTGTACAACAAATCAGGAAAGATATCCACATTTCAGCAAGAAGTTTGAGATAAATACAGGCAGGTTTTTTTTAATATTAACCCCAATAGCATTTGGGATTGTACAATCAGACAGGACAAAACCAGCACCAGGATGAAACCCTGAGCAGAAAGGCACAGGCAAGGGGTAAAAATCGTAGGATTAGAGTTCAAAAGGATGTGGAAATCCTGCACAGAGCAGCCACTCATTCAACCCCAACTCTGCATCACATCCCAAACCAGTTCAAACAATTCCCCAATCATTCCCTGAGCCAGCTCTGAGCCCACAAAACCACAGCCACATCCAGGGGAGCCATAAACGCTCCGCCAAGACCGCGCAATTCCAAACTCCTTAATAATTCATCAATCCAATTTACACCGCTTTCCACGCCAGAGCACCGAACGATCCTGCAGGTTACAGCGGGATTCTGCTCCCATGAATATTGCAGCAAGAGATCAATCAGGAAATGCCCGTCAAGGAGCAGAGAGCTGCTCACTGCAGGCATCCAAGGAGCATCCCTCAGCTTTGGCTGCTGCTTCCCAACCTGCAGGGATGCAGCCCTGGAAAACTGCAGCATCCCTGGAAAACTGCGGCATCCCTGGAAAACTGAGGTGCCCCTGGAAAACTGAGGTGCCCCTGGAAAACTGAGGTGCCCCTGGAAAACTGCAGCATCCCTGGAAAACTGCAGCATCCCTGGAAAACTGCGGCATCCCTGGAAAACCGTGGCACCCCTGGAAAACCGTGGCACCCCTGGAAAACCGTGGTGCCCCTGGAAAACCGTGGTGCCCCTGGAAAACCGTGGTGCCCCTGGAAAACTGTGGTGCCCCTGGAAAACCACAGCGATTCTGGCAAACCGTGGTGCCCCTGGAAAACTGTGATGCCCCTGGAAAACCGCGATGCCCCTGGAAAACCGCGATGCCCCTGGAAAACTGCGGCACCCCTGGAAAACTGTGCTGCCTCTGGAAAACTGCGGCGCCCTGGAAAACTGTGGTGCCTCTGGAAAACTG
>VZTX01023085.1:286-15523 GCA_013400915.1 Pardalotus punctatus
TTTTTTTCTTTTCCTCTTTCTTTTTCTCTTTAACTTCCTTTTCCTTTTTCTTTTTCTCTTTTTTTCTTGTTCTCTTTCCTTTTTCTTTTCCGTTTTCGTTTCATTTTTCCTTTACTTTTTTCTCTCTTTCTCTTTTCTATTTTCTCTTCCATTGTCTTTTTCTTCCTCTTCCTCTGTCTCTTTTTTCTTTTTCTTTTTCTTTTTCTTTTTCTTTTTCTTTTTCTTTTTCTTTTTCTTTTTCTTTTTCTTTTTCTTTTTCTTTTTCTTTTTCTTTTTCTTTTTTTTTTTCTTTCTTTTTCTTTTTCNTCTTTTTCTTTTTCTTTTTCTTTTTCCTTTTTCCTTTTTCTTTTTTTCTTTTTCTCTTTCTCTTTCTCTTTCTCTTTCTCTTTCTCTTTCTCTTTCTCTTTCTCTTTCTCTTTCTCTTTCTCTTTCTCTTTCTCTTTCTTTCTCTTTCTCTTTTTTTTTTTCTTTTTCTTTTCCTCTTTCTTTTCCTTTTTCTTTCTTCCCAAGTGGTAATTCACCACAGTTTAAAACAAAGCTGTAAACACCAAGCATCAAACAACACTTTACCAATGAACCACTTCCTTAAAGCATCCCCTGTACCTTCGGCTGGCGCCCGATGCAGCGGGATGCAGGGAGAGGAAGAGCTGTTCCTGCCGCGCAGAGCAGGGAGCACCGCAATGAGGGAGCAGGTAAATTGGCGGGGCTTATGTGGCAGCTACTTGAGAATATTACCTTACAAGAGAAGTTATTTGAAAGCACTAAGTCTTCCCATCATCCCAAGGCTGGTAGTAATTTTAATTTACACCCGTAATCTATTTAACACACAAATCTGACACAGTTTCTTAAGGTAACTGGCCCCTCGCCATCCGAGTCACACTGTGAGACTTACCGTTCCCCAGGACTGGGGAACCCAACAGAGCCCTCTCGATTCTGTTTTCCCCACCGTCGAGGTGGTGATGGTTTTGTGTAGTTAATTCTAAAATGCTTGGCAGCTTGCCCGACAAACCATAAGCAATAGAAAAACGCAAACAAACTCTCAGTTTAATAGTCACCGGACAGTGCAACTAATCCACTGTAAACTGCTAATGGGTATCGATGTCAACAGGTACACGGCGAGAGCCTGATACTCTGCACTCAATGGAAGACACTTCCCTTCTGAATGAGGATTATGTGCAAAATGCAACTTGGCAGAAGGATCCAAATTAAATTCATGCTTCAGTTAATTCAGATTAATTTTCCTGATTGCCCTAGCACACCAGACAACCAAATCCCTGTTTATATTTGCTCACTCTCTTTTAAAGAGTTGATACAAATCTCTTCTCCCGGGGAGTGTTGCAAGATGCATACACTGAAGATTGTGATTCTCTCCGGCATTAATTAGAGTAATAAAATACCTGAGATGGATTTTTATATCACTGTTATTACTACAAACATTAGTTTACGATACTGATCCACTCTGCGACCATGTTTCCAGTGTTTTCTCACTAAAATGCTGCAAGCAACATTCCAGCTAATCACCTTAATGGAAATTAGAGAGGAAAATGGTCTATTAGGCTGTTTAATCTATCCTCACCTAGTAGCATTTTCTTACAATTTTCAGTCCAGCCTTAAATTTGAAAATAGTCTGTAGGACTTATTTTTCAGTCCCCAGAGGTTGTTATACCAACAGATAGCTCAGAAAAGCATGAAAATACACTAAACATAAGTTGCTAAGAAATGTTTTCTGATGGTCAGCTGTATTTTCTTTCTTTCATTTTATCCCACTGCTATAAGTCACACATCCATCTGACAACCTAAATATCTGTTCTCTCTTCTTCATCTGTGCACCTGTCACCACGACCCTACCATGTTTTTAATGTGGGGTTTTTGGGCTTTGTTGAGGTTTTTTCCCTACAGAAGGTTAATAAAAGAGTGTGGGTTTAGCTCAGGCTTCATTCCAGGCAGCACCTTGACTTCTTATTAATGTCTAAATTCTTGCTCTTTTTCTTTTCCCCTATTTTACACCTCGATGGCAAACAGCATAATCTTTCTTGCAAATTTATTTTTCCTCTGAAATGATAGGAGAAGTTGGAAATTTGTTTGATTTTGCCCCAAGCTGCTCTCTCTGCTGTTTCCTGTATGAAACATTTACATAGAGCTGGTACCCCACAGAGAATAAATGTATGGTATGGCAGCATGTGGGAGCTTTCTGTGTCAGGGTAGCACATTTTATGTCACAGTCTCAATGTGATTTTACCCTCTTACTAAGGCTATGGTCTCCCTTGCCCTCTCCCTGGCAGAATTACTCCTTACACAGGATCTCTTGCCCCCTTCTCCATTTTCACTGTAACCCCCTGTGCCTGACCCTCCAGAACACTCCCCATCTGTGCATCTGATACAACAGAGACACCGAGGACTCCAACTGGGGGGGACCCAGCCGTTTTCCGGGTGTTGTTTTATTCCATCTGCTTCCTCGTGCTGTTACTTAGCTGGCACCACTGGGAGAAGCAGCCACAGCAGGATGATGTGCAGGGGTGAGGTGCAGAAAGTGCTTAACCATGCTCTGTCACCAAAATGATGTCACAGTGCTGCAGTTCAACTTTCTGTCGTCATGTGAAACCTCTTACGGCGTGAGTTGATGTGAGTCAGCCTGGCCTGCTGCTTTTGGTGGTGGTCAGAGGCTAAGGCAAAAACCATGTTTCCTCCTGGCCGGCTTGCCCCCACAAGCTGCCCTCTGGTCAGATGACGTGCAATTCCCTCCCCTAGACTAGACTGAATACAGTCCAGTAATTGCCTGAGGAACAATAAATCATACATGAGACAAAGCATTCATTTACACCACTTTATTTCAGTAACAATGAGAGAAACTGAAATGGACCATTGTTAAAGATCACTATTTCCTGCTCTGTAATAAAAGTCTCATCTTCCCTGATGCTTGTTTATTTTATAAATGTCTCTGCTTTGGCTTTCATATTTAGCTGCCAGCAGGACACCATTATTCCCTGGCAGCATTCTGTTCCTTCTCCATTGTCATTATTGCTGAAATGATGTTATATTGCTGTGCTTGGCCTAGATGGTAGGGCTTTCTTATCTTGTATTTCCCATTGCTTTTCCCATCCAGGCTTCCGACGAGGCACAGAGCAGAGGTGGCAACGCTTAAAAAACAATGTTTTCATGAAGTATTAGCAATTCTGTTTTCTGCTTTAAAAAACCTCAACAACAAAACCCCCACTGCCTACAGCTGTTTATTATTATGTTTTCAAGGCCCATCAAGAAGGAATGAGTTGAGTGCATGGGTTGCACCTGCACTGCACTCCTGAGACCCTGAGGACCAGAGGGTCTCCATTGCCCCACTTGTGGAGATCACACCACCATGGCAGAGCCCCACAGCCTACAGCAGACCAGGAGGAAATGAAAAATTGCAAACACCCTGGGACACAAGTGCTGTTTCCGTATTTTTTTCCTCAGGTGGAGGGCTGTGTGTGTCAAGGGCAGGGGTAAGATACCAACCCTGGTGCCTGTGCACCTTCCAAGGGAATGTGCAGTGCTGACCTGTCCAGATCCACATATTTGAGTAGAGCCTGTGTAGGGTGGAAAGATGAGCAATGCAGAGCTTGAAGCAAAGCTTCTTGGAGTTAATGGGAGCATTCCCACTGATTTCAAGGCCTTTGTATTATGCTCTTTAACATCCACCAATGAAAGATACTGTACTAGAGACAACCTATTTTTTGGGGCCACATTGCCCTGCTGCCCATCTGTTTTGTTGATCTCAGAGAATCACCAGCAAAACAACAAAACCAACAGCAAAGTCCTGTTATGTACCACACTGCTTCTTTCAAGTACTGAAATCTAACAATCCACCTAACTCTCCTGTCCTTCAGTCATGCACGCTGCATTCCCTTTAACATGGCTGTGTCTCAAATCTCCTCCTTCTTTTCTTTCTTAAACAAAATTCCCAAGTGGAGGTATCAAGGTTTTCCTACAGCTCTATTTCACTTTAAAAATAATTGGATCGTTATTTTCTGTAAGGACCAAACTTCAACAGTAAGTAATTTCTAGAGATGTCAAGTGGCTCAACATAGAAGTTAATCTTGATCTATTGGTTTGTTAGGTGTGTTTACATCCAACCAGTTAGCTCTCCTTAAACAAAAGTGATTTAAAGCCCTTTCTGGAGAGCATGAAAATGATTCCCCCAGCACTTAGATCCTCAGGGCCATAATCCAACAAAAGCAGGCTTATCTTTAAGCATATGAGTAGCCCTGTCAAAGTCAATAGGGCTCCAGATGTGTTTAAAGATAAACACACACTTAAGTGCTTTGCTGTATTGGAACTCGTTGACTGTTTTATTTCCATTTCATTTCAATAGTAGACCTTAAATTCTGTATACAGAAGCAGAGGATTCTTGCTGGATGTTACATTAGAATATTATTTTCAAAGAGGTTGAATAGGGAAATCCCAGCATCACAGAAATAATTTTTAATTATTCATATAATAATAATAGTAATAATAATAAAAATTAAAAAATAATAATAAAAATAATAGGAAGAAGAAGAAGAAGAAGAAGAAGAAGAAGAAGAAGAAGAAGAAGAAGAAGAAGAAGAAGAAGAAGAAGAAGTAGTAGTAGTAGTACTTATTTCAACTGTTATGAGTCTACATTGTTTTACTTGAGGCTTCAGGACGAAGCACTGCAAACACTGAATTGAGAGCCTGCAAGGCTCCACTCCACGACACTAAATTCAATATCCTGCTTTAGGGAGGTCGCTTCACCTGCTCAGGCTTCATCTCCCCTCTGCAAAAATGAAGACTATTAACATTTCCTTTATCTAACTTCAGTTGGGTAGAAAATGCTTGAACAGGGATTTGATAACAGCAAATGCTGAAAGCTGCTTCTATTGAAAAAATAAAACTGAGAAAAAGTATTGATTGCAAACCTGCTTGGCCAAAAAAATGTTTCTTTGAGTTTTCCACATGCTCTAGCAATCAAATTGATCCAACAGCAATTTTATGCAACCATTTCTTAGCATTTCAGAGAATGAACTCTGCTATTCTGGATGACTGAGCTCCAGATGAAGGTGCAGCAGCAAAATCATCCCAGTGAATTAAACTAAGGAGGCTGAGCTTTATTGCACAGTGCATCATAAGGGCTGATCATCTAAGTGGCCTTTTCTTTGGAAAGCATTTGGGTTGGGTGGTTTTGTTTGGACACTCCATCTGCTTAAAGGACTCCTTTGGCAGGGTCTGTGCTGGCCTGGCCCACCTGCCCTGCTGCAGGCAGGGTTTCAAACCCAGCTGAAAAGCCCCCACCAAAGCAAAACGTCAGCACCCAGCCGTGCAGAGCAGCCAGGATGTGCCTGGGAGGCAGCAGGGTGGAAGGCAGTCAGGGAGGTGCATCACATGCCGTGCTTCCAGATTCTCCTGAGATTCCTCCTGCAGGAAGAGACAGCCTTTGGGCTCATCTATATTTCAGCTACTTCGGTGAGTGCAGTTTTGCAGAGCTGTGGTTGGTGGTCAGGCACAGCAGCACTGCTCTGGTTTTTCCCTCCAGCGCAGCTCCCACAACCCCTGAGCACAGGGTGCTGTGTCTGCCTCGCTCCTGGCAGGGCCAGAGCCACATGGAAACATCCTGCTGCACAAGCTGCGGCTGTGGAAAGGGCTGCAAGGCAAGCACACGTCCCTTTTATTCCTGTCAGATTGCAGGCAACTGGATAGATCCCATTTAAAAGGAAGGGGATGGGGGGAGGTACTCAAAGAGTGGGAACATAATGAAATGAAAAGAAATCCAGATGTGGTGTTCATTTGCCTGAAAAGACTGTTGCCTGGGCCTTCCCACACAGTGCAACAATTGCCACTCCATCTGCTGAGGAAGCAGCTATTCACTTGAAGCAGCCTTCCCACGACACAGCACAGGGCTGCCCGTGACATCCGGGTTTGCAGCGCAACTCAACAGCCACCTGCCAACGTGGCACTGTCAACAAACTTGGGCAAGTGGCTGATGTTCTTTTCCCCAGCTGAAAAAGTCTTTACAGGAATGAATGTGACAACGTGGCCCCATGTGCCACACAGCATCTCCCCAGCACAGCTCAAGTCTCTAGATGACAGAAGCGTGGACTGGGAAAATAACAGAGAGAACATTGATTCTGTAGAAATGTCCACTGACCTGTGCTGCTTAATTCAAGGCTAAGCACTGGCCTGTGTTTGGCAGGAGAAGGACTGAATACTCACTCTAGACTCAGGTTCTAAACCATCTTTTTATTTCTTCCCAGCTGACACTTAGCTCCTCTTAGTAGCTCAGCTTTCCATTTCCCCTTTGCCATGTCTATTCTCTCAGGAAACTTGCTGCCTGCTTTATTGCCTTGAATGTCCAGATCTTCTGCTATTCTTTTCACATCTGTACAGTCATTTGTCCTTTTCCTTCTGAATCAGAGTACCACTCCAAACAACTCTGTGAAGTACAGCCTATTATCCCTTTTCTGCACAAAGCAGTTTTGATTTTTTATGTGTAATGCACTATATAAAAATAAAAAACCTTGTACTGTCTTAATAGCCTAATTCTTAAACAGTTATGGCCTCATTCTCCTTCAAAGTACATAATTCCCATTGACAGCAGTGGGAACACTGCCAACACAAGGGTGAATTAGTTCCCATGAAAAAAAAAAGACACAGATACCAAAAGGTCCAATTCTGCTCTTCATTTGGAGGAAAGGAAGGTAGAGCTGACAAAAAGATAAAACTAAGACACAAAATTGCATTAAACAGCTTCATACTAACCAGGTAGCAGGTTGCTAACTGAGAAGTCATTGGAATTGACCCTACTACAGCAGGAGTGTGAATCAAGAGCAATTTTAATAATATCAGTAACACCTCATCTCTGTGGAAAAGCTTAGAATCAGTCCCCAGAGCTGTGCCTACTCCTGAACTGGGAAAGGTTGGCATGACTGGACCTTTACCTGCCTTCTCCTACCTGGCATGTGGGAATCTGAGCAGGATTTTCAAGAACATTTTGAAACCTTGCCAAATGTTTGTCCTTCACAGCCAAACATCACATGGATGCTGTCTGTGCCATATTAAAGGGCAGGGAGTGGGTGGCATCATTTCCACACCTGAGAACTCAACAATGGGGGCTTGGCACTTTTTCAGCTTCCCTGCTGTTTAACCCCTCTGTTTCCTCAATATTTTTTTCTTTTCTTGGTGGGTAGTCTTAGAGTTGGAGCACTGCCCTGATGATTTCATGCCATCTCTCCGGCACAACTGGGAAAGCATAGCATTCTCTGGGCTTTCTTTTTTCCCTCTACAAAACAAAATAAAATAAAAATAACAATTTCTTCCATCTGTAAAAATAAAAGAAACCATGTTTCTTGTCTCATTCAATTAGTCTGTTTCAGGTTGTTAACAACTTAAAGAATACTCGGTCTTTTTGGATGGCATCTAATCCATCAAGAGCACAAACAGATATGGGGATTCCTGATGTTTTTAATGTAACATCACTTTTCTTGTGCTCTTCAATGGTAGAAACATCCCAGCAATAAAAACAATCAATATCATATCCTAGCAATACCCAAATCTTTAGAATCATATTATTATTTCAGATTTGTATCTCTCTGTTATTTAAATGAATAAGCAAAGCTATAACAACATCTAAACTCTTTTATACTCATAAATATTAAACTGAGAGATATGGTAAAAATTGCCGTACTTCTGACTAAAGTGTTTCTTCCTGACAATGAAACTGCTGAGTGCTCACCACTGCTCCTTTCACACCAAAGTGACTCTTGGAATTCAGGCAGCACTGATCCAGACTCCAGGGTATCTTAAAATCATAGAACTGTTAAAGGCCTTTAAGATCTTCAACCATCAACCCAGCACCACCACAATGTTCACCATTAAACCATGTCCTCAAGTCCCACATCCACATTTTTTTAGAGCACTTCCAGAGATGGTGGAATTATGTTATCTTATCTAGATAATTTAGTTCTAGGAGCTGGAAAACAGTAAATTCCCCTTCTTGCACACAAAGAGGGGGAATGCACCTTCTGCCATAGAGATGCCCAGGGAGTTTGGTTTCCAAATTTTGCAGATCCCTTTGTCAAAGGAATCTGTGGGAGTTCACCAGTGCCAAAGATTTCTTCTTGCCCTTCTCTTCCTTGTCCTTGCCTGTGCTCTGCAGAAACTCAAAACATTTACCAGTGCTTCAGATTTCAACAGCCTTGGCTTTCCAGAATGTCACTTGCTGATCTGTCCTCCACATTTAGGACTAATTTTAAACGCTATTCCAAATCTACAATTCTAATTTTTTTCCTACCCAATGCCACCGGTCTTTCTGCTGTCTTACAGAATATTCTACTCTTGGTACTTCAAGGAAGAGCAAACCAAATCCCAAACTGATGCACTTCTGCATCGTTCCCCAGTGTGAGCAGTGCCCAGCCCTGGGTGTGAGATTCAATCAGGCTGATCACTGTTTTCAACCCTGTGTAATGAGTTAATCTTAACAATGTCCAAGTCACTTTAAAATCAGGCCAAGGTCTTTGCCTCAGTAACCTCCTGCAACAGCAGCTCCCATAGGTGATGAGACGTGTCTGGGCATTTATTTTTCATTCTTAATTTGCTGGTTTTAAGTTTAACCTGATGCTTCTTCTCATGTGACAAGATTAAAAAAGAGTCCAATGTTCAGCACTTGAGAATTTTGGCTTCCACAATCAGCTCCATTTTCATCTTCTCATCAAAATAACTCCAGCCTTTACCATCTCTCGTGTATTAATCCTAGCAGCTCTGTATTCTTTATTTGAATTTTTTGAACATTTTTTTACTCTATTTTGTACCTCAAGAAAGAAGAGGATAAAAAGAATGAGCATAGATCTAATGTGCAATTATGGCATAATCTTATACTGCCCTGATGTTTTTTTGGCATTCTGCTCTATCTTTATACAATAAAATCAAATTGTCTCTTTTTTTGGGTTTTTTTTTTTTTAAGCTGCGCTATAGATTGAGGTAAATCAGACACAGATGACTTCTGGTACAGGTTCTTTTTCCTCAGAGACTGCAGGAAATTCAGGGCTTTTCAGATTATTCAAGCTATACAATTAATCACTGATGATTTACATTACTTTTTGTTTAGCCCCGTTCAGAGCTGTCTGCCATCGTGCTGCTCACCTTCCCAGTGTGTTTAAATCATTTTTGAAGTACTCACCATATAGTGAAGTCATTCCAAACAGATCCACAATCTCCAATTGGTTTTAACAAGCCAAAGTACACTGATTTTTTGCCTACCTTTTCCATCACTTTCTATGACAAAGTGTTGGGAAGTATATTGAGTCATTACTTCAGGGGTCCCTCCAAAACAGAGTTATATTCAGGTAACAAAATCCTGCCAGTATTCAAGCTACATATTCAGTCCAAAAATTCCCTGTAAGTAGGGCCATGTTTTTCTTTACATTATGGGTGAACCTCCAAGACACACAGTTTAACAATTTTCTGTTTAGGCTCTTATTTGTTGGATGTAACCAAAAGATCCAGGTAGACAAACCTTTCCAGAAGAGATTTGATTTTGCTTCGGGTTTGTACTTGTGGATGCTGTTGACATTTCCCATTTTCACATGGGGAATAAGGTAATACCATGATAATAAGGTAAAAACAGAATAAAAAAAATTAAGATTAATGATTTCATTAAGATTTTCACCAAGTCTACTGGATGCCTGGTATGTGAGCCTTGGGAAGATGTCAGAGTTTATCCCACCCCAGACTGAAGGGACACTTTCCGATCTCTCACATCATTCCAGTTTCTAGGTGATACCTAAGGAACAGACTCAGGTCAACATGATTGTCTTCTACAGCCTTCCCCTGGATCCTGCGCACCATGATTATGAGTTTTTGAGGCACTCTTCGTGTTCAGTCTGATCTGACTTAAGCTTTCAAAATCAAAAACACAAATTTTTTCAACCCTAAATTTGATTTTTTAAATTTTTTTTTTATTTTATTTGATGCAAAGTTCTTCAGTGTTAAAACTCCAAGTATTAAAAATTTCACATCTACTACCCTGGACACGTCACCTTTGCAAACGTCTCCTCTTGTTTAAACCTTCAAGCTTGCTTTTATTGGCTCTGTGAAAAAACAGGATTGTGAGAGTTTTAGCACCAATAGTAAAGGCTCATGGTCTAACAGCTTTTGAGGTGGTAAATACTCATGAGTGCTCAAGCCAAGCTGGTAAAAGTCCCTCCCCTCTCAGGAGAGGGCAAAACGAAGGCAGAGGGAATTTGAGTGTTCAGGTACTAGCGATTACAGAGGGAGTCAGTGACATGGGTGAGGCTGAAACCAAAGGCTCTCAATCTGCTGTCAGAGAACAAACAGTATTTCCTCTTAAATCACAGTTTTCCCTCGTGGAAAGAATCCTGTCCCAGCCCTGTTCAGATGGCTTGCATATGCCACAGGCATGATACAGGCAATGAAGCTTTGTATTAAGCTACTGTCCAGATTGATAACTGTAAGGAGCATCTCATAATGACCACAACATGATTAGTCATGATACATGTGTGATACCCATGCTCATTATTACTGGCCTCCAGAACAGCACTGCTGAGTCCTGCCAATATGCTCAGTTTAGTATCTGGAAGAGACAATACTGCAATTACTGCCAAAGTATGCAGGAAAATTTGGAAGCAGCTAGTTCGGGGTTCTGCACCAGGCTGGCAATCAGGAGCACAGCAAGGCATGGGAATGCAGCAGCTGCAAGGACTAACATGGATTATCTGGATCTGATGTTTTATTTTAAATAGATATCTGGATGTGCCCACTTGTTTTAAACACTTTGTCTTGCAGAATGGAAGGAATCCATGGGGTGCTGGCATGAAGAGCACAACACCTGCACAAGCGCCGATGAAGCCTATTTGGAAATAGCTACATCCCAATTTCATACCAATATTTGGTGTTGTCCACTTCTAAGGCAGAGAGATATTGTTTTTTCTTATATTTCTTGTGAGCTTGTGACATTTAATTTCACATAAAATACACCATGTACGTCTTTTATGTCATGGCCCAGGGACCCACGTGCCATTGAACAACACCAGTGCACCTGAGCATCGGTGCTTGGAAAGGCTGGTGAAATGGAATTAGAGCTGATTCTGGCCATGTAGACTACCACAAACATGAGAGCTTTACCTTCCACTTCACATAGAGAGCTGAACTGGGGTCAAAGACTTCAATCCTTTCCTTCAAAGACAGTGTAAATTTTCCAGATAGAGAAATGGTCCTGTTCTTCAAGGATACTGTTCCCCTGTGTGGGAAGAGCCCATTTTCCAGGCTCACTTTCCAGGCAGTAGATTAAGTCAATTCACACTAGAACAAATCACCATTTGCAAATAAGGGCTTAGCATGTGCCTCCTGAACAACCCCCAAGTACACAGTTTTATGTACATTTTGAAATTTCCAGAATTCATCTTCAGTTGTAAGGCTATTTCCTCCCTGATAGTGAATAATTGCAAGAGCAACAGAGTTGTTAATTATGCTGTGCATTTTGTTTGGAGAAGGTGCTCAACGTTCCTGTTGGTCAACACATCACTCAGAGTTGTGGGAAAGAAGAACCTCCTGGTGAACCTTCATCGTGATGAAGATCATCTCCTCCACTCCCAGAGTGTCACTCACACTGGGCAGGAACCTCCTATCCAAGAGAAATGTAGCGTTAGTGCACATAATAATGAGGTTTTTCTGTCTCTTCGTAGCAATTCCTTGATATTACCACATGTAATATATCACTATGAGTATCTACCATATTCTCTGTTCATTGGAAAAAGTAATTGTTCAGCCCCAAGGTACCAGTTCACAACTCCTGTGCTAAACAAGTACCAAAAAACGCCTAGCAGCTCCTTGCCAAAGGCACCTGAAAATTCAAAAGCAAATAATCTGAGTCAAAATAATCAGGAAAACTAATGTAAGAAAAATCTGCTTGGGCTTATTAAACACTGACATGAATCTCTGAGTCAGAAGATCTCTGTATCATGCTTTTTTTGCTTGAAACTTTGACTTTCATCATCAAGGAAGGGTGTAAGAAGTAGTAGCAATAATGTATATCTTTCCTGTACACCAAATAGAGATAAAAATTATCTAAATAGTGGCAGTCAATAAGAAACAGATTTTTCAGTCCAAAGCATGCTAATGCAAACTAATAAAACTGCATTTGAAAAGCAGCAAGGTCTACATAGCAAAGCACAGCCAGGGAGTACCTGTGGAGTGTGGTAAGGCATTTTAAGCATTATTTGAAGGGAAAAGAAGAACCCTTAATCTGCTTATCCAGTGACACGAGTGTGCTGAAGCTACAGACATCCCTGGAGTTACGACAGCAAGAAGGGGACATATTATATCCTGAAAGAACATAACATTTAAGAATGCTAAAAGTATATTGTATGGGAAGAATGAATGAGAGTAGCTGAAAGGAAATTTAGTGACTGCTACACTAAAGAAAATGTTGCTTTTGTAAATGGCAAAATTCTGATTTTCCCAGTGCTCTTCTGGATGCTGCTATTTGTTGCAGATGAGCAGAGCTCAATTAAAGTAACTGAGCTGTGTTTGGACAGACTTGTCTGCTCACTACAAGTTTGCTGCAGGATTAGACTCATTATTTGAATTTCCAGATCTTCAACAGTGCTATGTTCATAATGTGTGAAAGCAAATTTAACTGATTCAATTGGGAAAACCCTCTTTATACCACTGAATTCTATGGACAAAAAGAGCATTGAAATGTATTTATTAAGATATTGCACAAATAGAATAAAATTCCCCTGGTATTTACTGAGCTTTGGATCAGGTGCTTGTCAAAAAAGAAGAAAAACTAAACAACCCAACCAGATAATCACACAAACACAATATTTAATCTCCAGATATTCTGCTTCAAATGGTGTAATTGAGTTCAATAACTCCATGTTTATTATTATGGCCTATGCCTAGAGATTAGCATAAAGAAAACTATGGGGGAAAATGTCATACATACTCCCACACACCTATGCAAATATAATTGCTCTCTGTATTTCACAGTAGACCTTTTATGGGAATCACTATGTCTATTCTGTCTAAAATAAAATCTGTTATGTAAAAGTGTTTGAAGCAGAACTTTGCTTTATTTAGCATCAAACAGACATGTCCAGCTGGGACAGACATACACATATATATGTCTGTCTGTGTCACACAACAAACCTTGCCTTCTGAGCACAGCCTATACTTCAGCCACAGGAAAGATTTCATTAATCAGCATCCACTTGTTGCACCTCCCTTTGAAAGACCAAATCTCTCTTAAAGGTGCTGTTTCCTGAGCATCCCTTCACCCAACAGGCCTTTGCACGGCACTGCAAATCCGTGGAGGAAATGAACTCGTTCCATCCTCTCTCTGTAGCTGCATGAAGCCTTGCACAATGGGGCTGTGGTTTATTTGGGGCCCCTGGGTATGACTGCCATACAAGGAGTAACTAATAACAGCAGATCACCACAGATCACTGAGATGCACTGGCTGTAAGGGAAAATGAAACCTGGTCCATAATGAGGACATTCCACGTCTGGTTGTATGTATAAATGTAGTTGGAATGAGAGGGTTTGATGAAAATCTTGGGGACATCTCGTCAGTCTCAATCTGACTTTTCAGACAATGGCAATACAAATACATGATGCTGTGATCTGTGGAGAAAATGACAGATTTGAGATATCCACTAAAGACAACTCATTGAAATGTACCTATGAACTGCCATCTTATTTTCCTTTTTTCCTTTTTCTTTTTCTTTTTCTTTTTCTTTTTCTTTTTCTTTTTCTTTTTCTCTTTTTCTTTTTCTTTTTCTTTTTCTTTTTCTTTTTCTTTTTCTTTTTCTTACTTTTTCTTTTTTTTTTCTTTTTCTTTCTCATTCTCTCTTTTCCTTTCCCTTTTCCCCTTTCCCCTTTCCTTTCCTTTCCTTTCCTTTCCTTTCCTTTCCTTTCCTTTCCTTTCCTTTCCTTTCCTTTCCTCTCTTCCTTCCCCGCCCTGTTCTTTTTTCATCCCCCATGAATTTCCTGTTTGCGGTGATTAGGCCCCAGCACTGGGTCCTTCCCTCCATTACACCCCCTTGGACAAAGCCCGGATCCCCCGGGATGAGGGTGGGTGGTTGTTCCTCCAGCAGAGGCAGGATGAGGCCCACGGAGCTGAGCCACCCTGGCAAGGGCGCCGTGTTCTTCTCTCCCCTGGTATCAGCTGCAAAAAACCACATGGCTGGCCCTGCCTGCTTCAGGTGGGTGGAATTCTCAGGCAGTGGCCCAGGCAGGCAGAGGACGAGGCAGGGAACAGCCAGCCCAATGGATACACCGCCATTTGTGTGAAAAATTCTCAGGGAAAATTCTTTCTCTCCCTCTCAGGCCCCTAAACTCTTTGTGAATGGGGCCAGTGCAACATGTGGCCTTTCACCTCACCCAAGAACCACTGCCAGACAGCCACACTCAGAGAATTGTTTGTTAATAGTCCAATTAGATAATTGCCATCTTTCACTCCTTTTGCTCTACATTTCCCATAAAGGAATGAATAAGGAGAGCAGCATGAAGAGGGCTTCTGCCCTGCAAGGTGACAAGAAGGACTGGAGCATGCTCTTTGCACAAGGCCATTTGCTTGAATTGAATCATTGTAGCCTAATCAATGGTCTTATTGGATTACTGGCTGTTGCGGTTCTCAAAGATATTGTAGCAGAGACAATGAAATAGCTAGAGTAAAACTTTTTTCTCCTTTAGTGGATCACGCAGTTGAGATTTTTCACGGGCTATCTCTCTCTCTCCCTCCTTCCCTCCCTCCCTCCCTCCCTCTCTCTCTCCCTCTCTCCCTCTTTCTCCCCCTCTCCCTTTCTCCCCCCTCCTGGATCCNNNTCCCCCCCCTCCCCCTTTCTCCCCCCCCTGGGTCCCCCTCCACAAAAAGGTGTCTTTTTTTTTTTTTTTTTTTTCAATGAGCAGGCTCTGCGAATAGGTTCAGTGTTTGCGAAGGTGCAGAATTAGCAGACACACATGCATGCACACATACACACACACACAGAGGGAGAAGCACAAAAAGCAAGTATCGGGACTGAAATAAGGAGAGGTAGGAGTTTAAGATGGCTGTCTGTGGGGAGATGTGTTAACGAGGATTTCTGCTGGCCAAGATAACCTGCTTCCTTGGAGAGATCTGCTTGAAGGAAGAACTTTTTGTGTGTGTGCGTGCTGGGGATCTGTTTGTTTGTTTAGAATTCAGGGGGCTTTTTTTTTTTTTTTTTTTTTTTTTTTTACCCCCCCTGC
>VZTX01023092.1:0-20507 GCA_013400915.1 Pardalotus punctatus
CGGGCCGAGCCGGCCCCGCCGTTATATCGGGGCACAGCTCCTTGGAGTTCCGTGAAATACGGGAGATCGGCGTGGTAACGACCGTACGGCCTTTCTGTAAACCTGCGGGGGTCGGATTTACTTTTGACTCAGTGGGCTAGATAGAAACCAAAGTGTTTGGATCGAAATCCAGGCTCGGTTTTCAGCGAGATCCACACAAAGTACTCGAGTCCAAGTTTTTCTTCAGCATCTCCGTGGCTCTGGAACAGAAATATAAAAATAGGATCAGTAGGCAGTGGTGTGGTGGAAGTTTTTCTCTCTGATAACACCTCTGCGTTGGGAATGCAGGGGCTGGTAAGGAGTCACCTCACAAGTTGTGTCTCAAATACAAGCAGCTAAAGAAATTAACTTTTTCTGTTGTTGTTTTTCCCCAAGAGACATCAGAATTGAGACAGTTTCTTGCAACATCAGCCTGGTTTGTTTGGTCGGGGCAGTTCAGTCGCTGCTGTTGGGCTTTGTTGCTTTGCCAGGCTTTTGGCTGCCTGGGAATCTGGCAGGGGTGAAAGCTGAACAGCCGTGGTTTTAGCAAACAAAAGGTTATAAAATAAATTTAGGTGTTTTTGAGGTGGATTTCTTGGAAAGGAGATGATCCATGTAGAAATGATGCTCCCTGTTTGAGGCAGGAGTAAGGACTGAATTCCAGGTGCCTCAGTTCCTTTTGGTCCTTCTATGTTTGGTTTCAAAACAGAAAATGAGCATCTTAGAAATGAGGTGAATTGTGGAATTTTGGAGTAAAATTAGGTGAGTTAAGGAATTTTGGGGTACAGAGTAGTGTTGCTGTTGCTGGGGCTCTGAGCAGCCTGCTCTGTGGAAGGTGTCCCTATGAGCTTTAAGGTCCCATCCAACCCAAACTGTTCCATGGTTCCATCATTCCTGGAACAGGATCTGTCAGTTATTAAAAAAAAAAAAAAACAAACAAAACAGTGTTTGACCTCTCAGAGCCAAGTTATTTTCAGGAAGAAACTTTTATCTTCTCAGACTGATATATTAACTTGAACCTGGTGATAAGTTGTGCTGCAGGATTTGTCTTTCACATAAGGAAATAAATCCACCTGGATTTTATCTTAATGCAATGTGACTTTTGCATGTTAAATACCTTCATATCCACCTGTGCTGGAACCTTGAGGCCTGGCTGGGCCTTTCTCCTTAGTTACACCCTTTAAACCATGAATTCATTGAAATAGTCCTTAGCATTATTTTTTGTTGGGGACAGCTGCTTGGATGTGTTGTCAGTGAGTTTCTGCTCAGTAACCTCAGTGATTTTCTCCCAGCAAAAAGGACATTCCTGCAGTTAATTTCATCATCCATGAAATCCACTGTCGAAGAAATATTGAAATCTGCCCCTACTGCAGCGACTCCATCCCAAAGTCTGAGATGAAGAACCACATTGAGTCTGAACATGTGCAGGTGAGAAACCCATTTCTGCTCTGAAACTGCTAATTTCTGGGGTAATTAATCTAATGAGCTCTGTTTGCTGTAGGTCACCTGCAAGTGTAGGATGAAGATGGAAAACAGCCTCCTGAAGGATCACGAGGTTGGTGGATTTTATATTATTAACCCTTGGGAGATGCTGTGGTGTTTCCAAGCACTGATTCCAGAGCCTGTCAGCCAACACCTGGATTCCAGCCTGGGATTTCTGCATCCTTTTGTTGAGTGATGCTTCCTAAATTCACATCCTCTGGGAGAAGGGTTTGGAAACTGCCTTCAAGTCCTGGAGCCCCTCAGGGCTTCATGTCAAAGAGGTATCGGTGATAATTGGTGATTTTTTGTCCTTGGTAGTTGAAAAATTGCTATTTAAAATACGATTGGCTTGACTTATTTTCATTCCTTTACTGTTTCATGTTTCTGCTGGAGCCATTATGTGACTTTTAATAATTCAATCTGTCCAAACAGACTTTAAAAATAGCCTGTAAAATAAACTAAAATAGGACAGAGTGGGATTTTCTGAGTTCTGAATCCAGTTGGCTGCTGTCACAGACAATCTTGTTATAAATGTCAGTCCCTTCCCTTCCCGTGGGCTCCTTTAGAGACAGCTCTGGAGCTGCAACCTCAGCCTGCTGATTGCTGAGGGAAAAAGGATTTTCTTTGGAAATCTGTCCAGTTCTAAACCCTGGGAGTAGCTAATCCTGCCTCTCTGTGCGTGGTGCTTTTGGCTTTGTAAAGCAAATGATGATGTTTTATTAATGCAGGTTATTAGTGCAGCATCTGCAAATATCATGTATTTTATCAATTTTAACCCCTCTGAAGCTGCCTGTTGCTCAGTGTGGGGTAAAGAACACGGCTGGGCAGTTCTTGTTGAGCAGGGAACGAGGTGTGAGTGTTCCCTAAACACTGATGTGGGTTTTAGCTGTACTCATGGAATGCCACTGGATTTGGGCTCTGTGTCTAAAACCCAACCACAGAAAGCTCCACCTGACCCTGCTGTACAGACCTGGCAGATTTAAAATCATGTCCTGAGTGTCTGAAGAGCTTCAGCCTCTGAGTTTGTGCCTCCAGCAGGTCGCTGTTGCATTCCAGGCTGTTCCTTAGCAAGGCTTTGGGTCTGGCTGGGGAGAGAACAGACAGCTCCACTGCTGAGCAAACCGAGATCCTCAGGGTTCCACGTGGGAAGAGTTAATCCCTGTGTTTTCCCAGGCATCCTCGTGCCCCCTGCGCCCCGTGCTGTGCCAGTTCTGTGACATCCAGCTGGCCTTCAACAAGCTGCAGGAGCACGAGCTCTACTGCGGGGCCAGGACCGAGCCCTGCGGGCGCTGCGGCCGCAACGTCCTGCTCAAGGAGCTCAAGGAGCATCCCCGGGTCTGTGGGAGAGAGGAGAAAGCAGCCAGGGGGAGCAGGAGAGCGCCGGGATTCGGGAATGAGGTTGGAAACGCCAGGAGCCGACCCGGAGCAGGTACTGGGCTGGGCTTGGGAAGAGCCAGAGGGGTGGAAAAGGAGATTTAGAGCAGCTGTGGGACACAGCTCCAGGGACAGAACCTTAGGGACACAACCCTTAAGGACAGAACCCTTAAAGGTTTATCCTTAAGGACAGACTCTTAAAGGAGAAGCCCTTAAGGACAGAACTCCAGGGACACAACCCTTAAGGATGGATTCGCAGGAGCAGCACAAAGAAATCAAAAGTGAGATAAAGTGGAGAAAGAACTGGCTGCTCATTTGGTAGCTGGTGCCTGTGCAAGGTTTTGTGATTCCTATGTGTGAAAATGCAGAATAGGGAACGCTCCAGAGGCCCCAAGGGGGAATGTTTACCCATGGAACATGGTATGAGCCAGGAGTGCTGAGGTGCCTGGGGTGAAAGCCCAGTCGCTGCCTGTTTTGTTTCTCCAAGCACCTGGCTTAAAAATGTAACTGGAGTTGTTTGCTCGCTGGAATTCGTTCCATGCTTTTTCTCCTTCCTCTTCCTGGATTTGGTATGGGTGCCCTTGGCTTTCAGATGCTGAATTCTGAGTCCACATGTGAAGCCCTGGGGTTGAGTCTGATGCCCAGAGGGAGCTGCTGGTGCCAGGTTTGATATTCTCCCACATTTACCATATTTATCTTTCAAAGGAGATGAGCTGGAGATGCCTGAAATCCCTCATTCCTCACTTCCTGAAGACTGGAACGCTGACCTGGATTATGTGTTGGCTCTCAGCCTGCAAAGTGAGAATAATCCTCACCATAATCCTGCAGCTGAGATTCCCAGGGATTTCTGGGAATACGACTACACCAAAGAGCCTGGACAATCTGCATATCTTAGTGGAAGGGACCTGTCCAACATCTTCTCCTATGACTCTCCAGGATCCTTCAGCACATCAAACCACAGCAAAATAGGTAGAAACACTGTTGTGGGGTTTATCCTTAAACTGGAGGGGAGGGAAAAGAAAAATTTGAATGGGGAATGTTAAAGATTATCTAGGTGCTTCAGGGGGTCAAAACTAGTCTTTTTGAGACTCCTAAAGCAAAGCAGCAAGTGAAGAAATAAAAGCTGCAGTGGGGCTCTGACCTTGGTGTGGGGTGGGCACAGAGCAGGAGCCTGGTGCCAAGGAATGTTGAAGGCACATGGATCTGGCTGCTCCAGACCCCAGAGAGGACATAACCCTTCCTTCCCTTGCAGACAAGGAGATGATCATGTTGCCCTGTGAGTTCTGTGAGGAGCTGTGCCCTGCTGAGGATCTGATCCTTCACCAGGTTTGGGACCTCCCTGTGCCTTGGGGTTTACAGTGAAGGCTTTTCTGTGGCTGTCACTGGAAAGGGTGTGGGTGACATTGTGAGGACTCTGGCATTTGGGTGTTTGCCAAGAAAAATGGTTTTTAATGCCCACCTGGCTCATCAGGAAAGGTGATTTTTCTGTGTTGTTTGTGTAACAGACAGGGTGTAACCCAGCAAGTGCCTTTGCCTCGTTCAGCAAGAGAAGTTCTTCTCCAAATCCATGGGAATACGGTGGTCTGCAAGCTGGGGGGTCCAACAGCCACAGGACTGTCCCCTCATCCCAGCCCCAAGCTGTCCAGGCAGAAGGAAACATCATGATTCCATGTGAATTCTGTGGCATCCAACTGGAGGAGGAGATTCTCTTTCATCACCAGGTACTGAGCAGGACAGGATCTGTTGGGTCACATCCCATTGTTTGAGGGTGGGCTGGGTCCCAGGAGCACATTTCAGGAATTCAGGGAGCTGTCCCTGGGTCAGATCTTCCCACACAAAGCTCTGGGATCCATTGTGAAGGGTTGTGCCGCACTGAGGATCTTCCTGAAAAGCGCTGGATTATTTTAAATGCTCTTGTCAGGAAACGAAACAAAAGGGCCTGAAGTTGCACAATCAGAATGTTTGAGTCACACAGAAAATGAAGTTGAGCCCTGGATGAGTCAGCTCAGGGGGGAGAGGAGCAAAGGGTGAAACACAAGGGAGAGGAAGTAGAGAACAGACTCCAGCCCTGGGAGTGCTGTGCCCAGGGAAGAGTCCCCTGGAATTTGCTGCTGTTCCAGACATGATGGGACAATGCTGAGCCTGCTCCTCTGCTGTGTCATGGCTCTTTCACATTCTTAATCCCAGCAAACTGCTGAAGATGGAGTTGGGTTTGTTCTTCTGGGCTTCTCCTCTCCTGGGGGCAACAAAATCAGTGTTCCTGAGAATGAAATCTGATAAAACTTCAGAGCTTATCATGGAATCTCAGAATGGTTTGGGTTGGAAGGCATATAGAAGCCCCTCCAGTCCCAACCCTGTGCCATGGGCAGGGACAGCTTCCACTAGTCCAGGCTGCTCCAAGCCCTGTCCACCGTGGCAGGGCGATGGAACTGGATGAACTTTAAAGTCTCTTCCACCCAAACCATTCTGGGATTCCATGATACCAATTCCCTCCTGACTTTAATGTCCCCAAGCGCTGCTGCTCCGCAGCGTTTTCCCAGGAGATTTCACCAGAGTGAGCTTCACTTGACCAGCACTGTGTGTTCTGCTGCAGCACCACTGTGACCTGCGCCCTGCCAGCCCCACAGGCGACATTCCAGCTCGGGAGCTGCCGGCTCCTCAGCCCCACGGGGAGAGACGGGAATCGCCAGAGCCGGCTCGGCGACGGATCCGGCACCAAGGTGTGGGCAGAGCACAGTGAGCTCTGTGCTTGCAGGGAGGAGATGCTGTTCCCCTCTTCTAAAACCCTTCCATCCTGTCCCAATGGTCTGGATTTGGGGAGGGAGGATTAAATCACTGGAACTGTGTCCTCAGAGATCCTGGCTGTGGAGCTGGGGTGGACACCAGGGCTGTTCCTGATGCTGCAGCTGCAGTTCCTGTGTCCTGTCCCTGCAGGAGATGTTTCTCCTTGGCACGCAGAAGGCTTTGGGAAGCTGGGGCTGTGCCCTGCTCCAGGGACCAGGCTGAGGACGGAGGAGGCCAAGGCCGGGAAGGCAGCGTTGTCCCCTCCAGGGAGAGCCGGTGAGGCTCTGGCCACGCGGGGGAAGGCCGGGAAGGGGAATGGCGGCGAGGGGACACCGAGGGACAGAGGGGATTCTGCAGCTGGGCCAATGCCACGAGTGAGACCTGCTCAGCACTTCCAGGCAGAAACCTTCACTTCCAGCTCCTCCAGAACTTCTCCAGCCCAGCCAAGGTAACGCCTTCACCTTCTGGTCCCTTCCACTTCTTACAGTGCGAATCTGGATTCCTTGTGGCTGAAAGGGTTTCCAAAGGCTTTCACATTCACCCAGTTGAATCTGGCTGATTCTTATCTGAGTTTCAAACAACAAATTTAGGTTTTTACCTCAAAATAGAATGGACAAACTGGTGACCGGGATAAAATGTAGGATAAGGCCTCATTACCTGTCCGTGGAAGTGCTGTGCTCTCACCTGGGCTCTCAATAGGAGCTCTTCTGCTGAAACATCTGGGTCAGGGTCAGACGAGGCACAAGGGTCTTTCCCTCAACCCTCCCTGTCTCCGTGCTGTGCTGTCCTGTGTTTATCCAGCAGGGGTGGCTTTGCCTCCTCTGAAGGTGTCCCTGTCCCTGTCCCGCAGCTCCGGCACGGCGGGAGGAAGGAGCCTGGGGCTGTCGGACGGGCGCGGAGGCCTCCGGCGCCGGAGCTCCAAGGTGAGGCTGCAGGGGCAGCTCCTGCCATTTTGCCAGGACAGGGAGCTTCTTTTTACAGTCCTCCCTTATCAAATAATATTTGAAAACAGAATTTTTAATTTCTTTTCCCTCTCCCTTAAGGCAAAAGCCCAGAGCCCAGCAGCTGGACACCCGGAGGAGTGAGCCAGTGCCTGTGGAAAACATGGAGCACCCGGCCCTGTTCCCCGGCTCTGCTGGACTCGTTGGTCCGAGCACAAGTAAATTCCAACCCTGAGTTTTAACTGTTAGGCAGTGACCATTTTCTAAATCTCTATTTTTAATCTGTGAGAGCAAATTTCAGGTTTTTATGTCTCTGATATCCTCAAGCACCACCCCAAATCACCAAACTGAGTCTCACCTCGGGCCCCACCCGAGTTCTGTGTCCGTGTGGGCTCTTTGTGCTGCCCCAGGGTGGCATTTGTGCCACCCACAGCTCCTGGTGTGTCCTGCCCTGGAATGCTCAGGCAGAGCAGGTGACACCAACAGGGAGCAGTCAGTGCTCCGGACCTGCCCCACGGAGCAGGACCGAGGGTGGGGGCTCCGAGGCTTCTCAGTGCTGCATTTTCAAGTTAAAAGCTTTTTAAATTCCTTGGAATAAAATTTACCTGATGCTGTCCCAAACCGTTGTGCAGTGCCATCTGTCCCATGAGGTGACATGGGACCACGGCCCCTGGCTGAGGGCACGTCCCAACCCCCCGGTGAGGGCCAGCGGATCCATTCCCGCCATTATTCCCTGCCCTGCGTCCGTGGTACTCTTGGAATCCCTGGGACTTCGGGAGGTGGAGCAGGTCCTGGAAAAGACCCGTGGGCATCAGCCTAATTAAGAAGGCACGGCAGATGGCACTGGCAGGGCTAATTAGCCACCCCTGGGGCAGGGGCATTACCGAGGCCTTGTCTCCGGTGCAAACTCCATCCCACCGGAGCCAAGGATGGCTGGAGGGATCTTCCTCCTTAAACAAAGACATTTTACAGATGCTCCCACCAAATGTGTTTATTTAGACAAGAAAAGAAGAATAAAGGTATTTAAAGATGGGGGACTCCAAACCTCTGTTCTTCCCATTCCTGGGGAGAAGGGCTGTGGGAGGGTCAGGGAATGGGAGCTGGTCCCTGAGGTTTGGGGTGGATAATGGGGTGCTGTGGGTCAGCAGGGGGCAGAGTCTGTGTTGTGCCTCAGGCACAAGGAAATCCCAGAGGAATCACCTCAGCAGTGGCCGTGCTTTCCTTAGGATTTTGTACCATACACTTCGTTCCACCTACACACAAACAGCCCATAAAAGTGGGATTTCAACAGAGAACCTGCAGCTCCCTTTCTCCCCCTTTGCCACCTCAGGCAGCTCCAGCCGTGGATTCCATGCCCTGCAGCCCCAAAGAAGGACACGAACACCTCCAGGGATGTTAAGAATCTCCTTTATGCAGGTGTACACTCGATGGCCAAGAGCACTTACAGGTTAATGCCGTGTACGGAACCGAGATGGACACACACCAAGCTAGAACTAATACCCAGCTCCAGAGTTTTTCCATTGTTTAGTATAATTTTACATTCTGAATGAATATATATTAAAAAAAATAATAATAATCATCATCACAAACCAATCTTTGCTTCGACAAACAAGCCTAGTACAGACAATGTCAAGTTCATTTAAAGCACGAGGAATTAAGGATGATTAGAAAAGCTTTAATTAAAAGGCCATTTGAGCCACAGCCGAGGTGCTGCAGCACTTCCTTCCCAGGAGCATGGAATTTAAAAAAAAAAAGCCAAAAAACCCCCACAATTCCTCTTGTGGGGCTGATCCTGTTCTCCAGAACAAACCAAAGTTGATGGAAGTTGGTTATTGGTGCGACATTTGTCCTGTAGAAGAAGCTCCATTTACACCCCCAGGTGCAAACAGCAGCGACGAGAAGTTCGTTATTTGTAATCATAAATAATTAACTGTAATAAATACGGATCAAGTAACGTTCCAGCACACGCCTGGGGCCGGGTGCAGGTGTGCTCCACTCGGATGTGCTTCCCCAAGGAGCACACACACAGTAGCAGCAGTTTCGTACTCACAGCTGGAACCGGAGCCTTGGGAACCGTTGGCACACGGAGCTCCGAGCCCTGCGGGATGGCCCTCGACATTTCGGGATTGGAACCCGGGACACGCCCAGAGAGAGCCCAACACAGGGCCAGAGCTCTGCCACGGAATTCAGCCGGTGTTCCCCGCGTTTCCTGATCGGGAACGCACATCCCGATGGGAACAAACTGGCTTCGAGCCGCTCCTTCGGCTTCGTTTTCCTTCGGTCTTTGTCAACTCCGGGTGTTCCCGCTTGCTCCGAGTGGTTTCTGAGCTACATAAACGCTTCTACCAGGAAATGGACGAGATTCAAGAGTAAATATTCTTCCTACATGGATCTGTTCCCTGGAAAGGGCACAACGCATTGGGAGGGCAACAGCTTCCTAACCACGGGGCTGGGAGACTCCGTCTGCCGACGACTACCTACGACTGCTGCACACACATTCCCATTCCCACTCGCTCACGGAACAACAAGGACACCCATCCCTAACTCACACGGCCTCTCCCGCATCCCACACACTCAGCGTTCCCACTATTCACAGTAATGTACAATAAATACACTTGGGATTCCCGGGAGCTCTTCCGGAACCACGGGACACCGAGCTGAAGGTTCAGTCACCTCATCCAGAGCCTCCCGGGCGGCTCCGCGCCGGCACTTGGCTCACGGGCAGCACCGAGCCCGCGGCACACACGGATTCCGGGATGGTCTCTTCCTCAGAACTCGGGATCCGAGGGATCAGCAGAGCTGGAGTGTCCCAGAAATCCTGGTAAGGGATGAGCCACCCATGGAGGGGCTGCTCTGAACCACCCGAAACATTCCACGGGACACCAGTGAAAAGTGACGTTCCCGCTCCGCAGTCAGCTCCCGGCTTTCCACGCAAAACGGAAGCTTTATCCAACGGGTGACTGTGTCCTCCTGCCGGGTGTCGCGGTTTTTAGGATAATTTGCTCTTGGATCAAAGATTTTTGAGTACAAAAATGAGTTCCAGGCATTTGAGCACCCCCTGGTTGTTCTGAGAGCTTGTTGGGAAATGGGATAAAGTCCCGGATTTTTGGGATGGACTGTGGTATCTTACACCCTTTGGAGAGAAGCCTTTTTGTTCTGCTCATATTTTAATTACAATAAATTATTTTGTTGCTAAGCAAAGCAAACATTCAAGAACATCTAGGGCAGGAACCCAATGGAATCACGGCCCTTTCACTGTTCTATTGTAAATCTTCCCACAAGTGTTGAGCTGAACCCCCCAATCCCCTGTGGCATCCCCTGTGTGCTTGGTCAGAGTTTTAAAAAAATCGAGGAAAGTGGTGGAAAGGTGGAAAAGCAGTTTGGCAGCAAAGTTCCTGCTTCAAACCTCAAGCAAGTGCCACAAATCCTGCCTGTGCTCTGCTCCTGCCCATGCAGTGATTCCCTCCCCACACCCAAACTTGGCATTTTTGTACTCAAAAACCTCTCAGGGGAGAGCGATCCATGAGCCTTCCCCTCCGAGGGCTCCCGGCCTCGGAATGCCCTCCCTGCCGGTGGTGTTTGCACAGGGCAGACCACTCTGGATTACAAAATTAGAAATGTACAGGTGGAAAGGTTTTTTCCCCAAATTAAATTATACACAAACCGGTCTTTACTAAACTATCCTACAAAGATTCCACAAACAAGGCAGCAAAAGAACCAGTCCACCACAAAGTCTACGAATACAAAATGGAAGTCTTCCGGGAATTACTGTCACGGGAACGAAGGGTCAGGGAAATAAATTAACCCCCAGCTCGTCCCACGGGAGGTGCTGGATGGGAACGGAAGGGGTTCCACTCGGCAGAGTCACGGAGTCACCTCCAGGCGTTCCCTGCTCCTGCTCAGCCGCTGAGCGGGTCCTCACGGTAGTGGATGGCGTAACGGAGCTTTTCCAGCATGATGTCCAGCGAGGAATACTGCGGGAGCTTGATCATGAACATGCACGTCTCCACTCGGATGTACCGGGAATCCGGGGAACCTGCGGGACACACCGGGAAGGGGTTGAACCCAACACTTCCCTCCTCACTCTCCCAAAGCGGTCCCTGCCCCGCATCCCTTCCTAAGGGTATCAAATTCCAATCCCTGCCTGTTGTGCGTCTTTTGAATCTTAAATATTCCTGTGCTTCTCCATCAGGCCTCGTGCCAATATTTTTCCAGTAGTTTAATAATTTTAAAAGCATTTCAGATAAATAGCAAAGTCTCTCTGCATCTCTACAGTTTTAAGTATCCTGGAATCCCAGAACAGTTGGGTTGGAAAGGACCTTAAAGCTCATCCAGTTCCACCCTCCCGCCGTGGACAGGGAACCTTCCACTGGATGCAGTTCAAGTTCCTGTGAATTTTTATTTTTACATGATTAAAAACCCAATTCTCTTCTTATTTACACCCATAACCACCCGCCCCTCTTTGTCATTGTTCACTTAATACAGATGAAAGGGGGGCTGAAGGTTGGGATGATGCTGGGAGCAGCAGCAGCTCCCTTTCCTTGGGAAGCAGCCATTCCATACCTGCAGCGCCATCAGGGGGGGCGATTTTCATGGGATAGGGGGGCACGTGGGCGGTGTCGGGGCCGCCGTCCTTGCAGGGGCAGGTGAAGGGGATCCTCTCCTGGTTGCAGGCGAACTTGATGAACTTGCAGAGCTCCTCCTGCGTGAACATCTCCAGGGCACTCCAGAAGAACTCGATGTGCTGGTCCGTCTCCATCAGTCCCACCTGGTACATGGTGTGTGCCTGAGGGAACAGAACACGTGTCCCCTGCTGCTCTCCTCTGTCCCTTTGGGAATCTTCCCCAATACACTTTTAAATAAATGAAGTTCAAGTTCTTATTCCCCTCTGCACAAGCCCTACCCTATTATTAATCCACTGAAATCCTAACAAACTTCCCTGGGGACAAAGGGCTGTCCAAGCAGGGGCCAGGGTTCCCCGTGGATGTCCTGGCTGCACCACAAGCAGAAAATTCTCCCCTCCCTGTGTCCCACAGGAGTTTGGCTGAAGCAGCCATTCCTCGCACCTTGAGGAATTCCAGGTTGATGTAGGGAAGGCCACAGGTCCTCAGCTCCATCTCCAGGGGGGTGAGGGTGGTCAGGAGCTGCAGGGGGATGATGGAGCCCAGCCCTGCCCTCACTGCGGTCATGCACTCCGGGGTCTGCAGCTCCCGCATCCGCAGGCTCCGGATGGCGGCCGCGTACACGTCCTTGTTCTCCCACCTGCAGGGCCAGAGGTCTGGGATGAGGGAGGGACACCTGGGAGAGCGCTCATGCCCCACCCCACGTTACACAGGGAAGGGTTTTACAGAGAGATCCTGCTTTGGAATAATCCAAAGTGAGCAGTATACACTTCGCATTGCAACTCTTCCCAATGAATTCCGCTGTCCTCCGCCTCCTCCTCTCCTCCCCCCTGCCCTCCCTCACAGCTGGGAGCAGCCCTGCCCTCAGCTCTGTCTCTTACAGAGCCAAACAGCACCAGCGATCCCCAGTTCTGCCAACTCCTCACAAAGCAAAGCTTTCCTAGATCATTCCAACTTGCCACAAAAGCACCTCTGGAGAGGCTGTGCTTGGAGAAAGATTCCAGAGGTCGATCTGTGCCATGTCCTGCCCGGAAGGCTGCTCCTTACCCCACAGGGATGTGCCTGCCCCTGGGGCACAGCTCCACCTCCTCCCCAGTGAGGCTCAGGTAGGTGAATTTGCAGCAGGGTTTGTTGGGGCAGTCGGGGCTCTCCGTCGCCAGGTGCTGGGAAGCGATTTCGGCACACAGAGCTTCCAGCTCCGTCTCGTCATTGATCTGTCACGGAACAAGGACAGGGATCTGGTGACCACCACGGCAGTGCCTCATCCCAGGTGTTCCCACAATGGCAACTCCAACAGCAAAATCCTGCACTGGGGGCTCTGCTCTGGTTTGGCAATTCCAAAAATATTTCAGAAGCCTTAATTCCACCATGCCTGGCAGCAAGGGAGAGTGGGAAACTTCTCCAAGTTTGTAGATGTAAAATCCTGCATCCAAGAGGAGCCAAAACACCTCCCAACCCTGCTCCCATGAAAAGCACCTGGCAGCCACCACCGAGGGCAGGCAGCAATGTGCCATGGGGGAATCCTGAGAAAAAGGAGGGAAGAGGGAAAAGGGACCTACATTTTCAAATTTTTTGACATAGTTGTAGGTGAGGATGTCAGCTTCCTGCAGATCCACGTCAGGATCCAGAGGCTCCCCAACCAGGGTCTTCCAGAAGGAAGGCAGGAGGTCCAGGGGCAGGGGAACATCGGCGCGGATGGCGATGCCCAGGAGCTGCCCGAAGAAGTGGAACAGCTGCTCCTCGGCGTAGGTGATGGGGCTGGGAGTCAGGATGTACTTCCCCTGTGGGAAAAACAGGGCACAAGAGCAGGATGCAGCAGCTGCCCACAGCCTGAGGGGCCCTGTGCTAACAGGCCTCTGGAAATGTTCCTGACCGCAACAGGAAGGAGAATGTTCAGTTGGATACCAAAGGATCTGCTCTAGCACAGCAGGGAGTCCCTGTATCTGACATCACCTTATCGCTTCCTGATCAAATCAACCCCATAAAGCTGGTTCCCTGGAGAGCCCCTTTTGCCAAGGTGCTGATCAGCACTCACAGGGGTTTCTGGAGTTGTTAAATCACTTCAATATCCAGGTCCTTCAGCTGTGGGATGTTTCTGAGCCTGGATTTGCAGAGCCAGGTTTGCTACACAGCTGGTCTTAAGCTGAGGGAAATGAGCTGCTTCCCACCCTGAGAATATTCCCAGGGAGGAATGATACCTCAGCTACTGAGAATTCTTTGGACCATCAGCTTTATCTTATTTCCACATCCACTGCACAAAATAAGACACTAAATAGCATGGCCAGAGCATCTTACTCTACTGGCAACGTGACATCTTCCTGGTGACATTCCTAGAGTAAGGCCACCTGAGATCACTGGTTTGGGACAGAACCTCTAAACCAGACAGCTGAACCTCCTCCCTCTGAACCCCACCCAGGAGTTTTAATTCTGCTCCACTTTGATGCCTTGGCTCCTTCTCCAAGTACCCGTTGCACTCATGAGGTGCAACATGGGATTCACCAGCTCCCACTTCCAGCTCTCTCAGGATGTGGGGCCTGCTTGGTTTCACGGATCTGAGGCCCCTCTCTGCACCTCTGACCAGAAGTGTCCCACTCCCATTCAAACCCAGCATCCAAAAAGAGAAAAACCCCCTCATTTTGGGCATTGGGATCTCACACCTTGTTCTTATTGACAGCAGAGCTGGGGCACAGCAGGAGCAGGGAGAGGGAAGAGCTCTGGAGCTCTTTACACACTTGCCAAAGGAAGTGACGGAAAGATCCACCTGGAAAAGAAAGAGGGAAAACAATGAAAACATCCTTTTGCTCCCTGCAGAATTCCTAAGTGCTGCTTTGCTTTCCAGCACTGCAAGAACATCAGGAATATTTGTTCTACCAGCTGGCCTGCAAATGGGGCTTGGTGCTGGATTAGGAGATGGATGGAGCTGTCCTACAACAGAGGTGATGTTCCCAGGATCAGCACAGGTGCTGAGCCACACCAGGACAGTGATCTCCTCACAGACACTGTCAGCGCCACCACAGCCCTTCCAAGGAGAAGGCAGCAAGGAGCCCTTGGCTCAGGTGACAGGGACAACAGGACCATACCCAGCACAGCCCACACGGATTTGGAGAGCAGGGACCCCCTTGCTCTTCGGGATCTTCCTCAATGCCCTTCGCTCAGCTCAGCAAGGCTGACTGCCCTGGGCCCGTGGCTACACCCAGTCTCCTCCTGGGGCAAACACTGAGGAGCCACCACCCCAAAACAGCCAACAGCCGGGGGATCCCGTTCTTTCCCATGCACAAGGGAATGCTGCTCCTTAGAGTCCACACAAAGCACGTCCGGGCTGTCCCTGGGGGATTTCCCCTGGGGGATTTCCCCTGGGGGATTTCCCCGGCTGCCACCTGGGCTGGCCCTGTCCCCACTCGCTGTCCCCACTCACTGGTGCCGTGCACCTCCTCGCCGGTGAAGCGGATGTTGAAGGCGTAGGTGGGGTCGCCCCCGCTGGCCAGCTTGACGCAGAGCTGGGACGAGGGGACGCAGCCCAGCTGCCGGGCAGCCTGGCAGAAGTAGGAATTCTCGGAGGAACGGATCTCCCCTGCTCGACACAAAGGGGAAAATGAACCTCCAGCCTCGTGGATCAGCAGCTGAGCCAGGGGAAAGCGGCTCTGCCTTATCACAAATGGGGTTTGGGAAAGGTCGGTGCTTCTCGTACCTCCAACGATTTCCAAGGGATCCAGGGTGATTTCTGGGGCTGCGTGGTCAGCAGTTCTTTGGACAGTGGCATTGAGCACTCTGTTCATGACAGTGACTTTTGTGTCATAAAAGATTAAACCTGAAGAAACAAAGACACATTTCAGCAGAGTTCATCTACCTGCAATTTTATTTTCCATCCAGTGGACAATGGTAGAATAAAAATTTCCCCTTCATTAGGTCGGTAAGACACGGCTAATCCAAATTCTTTTTGTTTTAGAATATTTCATAGAATCATGGAATGGTTTCCATGATTCCACTCATCCAGTTCCACCCCCTGCCATGGACAGGGGCACCTTCCATAGCCCAGGTTTCTCCAAGTCCCATCTATTTGTTCCTCCTGTTTTCTGGAATAAGTGCACTGGGATACAACACTGATGAATTCCAATGTTCTATAAATAGATCCCAGCAACTCCACCACAATCTCTGTAAATAGAAATGCTTTGCCAAATAGTTTTCAGCAACCTGAGATGTTTTGACAGTAAAGTTACAGGCAAGAAATGACGATAAAAAATAGGGCTGTGACACTGCCCCAAAAATATATTTAATACCTCATATCGCTATGAAGAGAAATCTCTGAACATTCCTCACTCCTCCATACTGGTTTAGGAGTTTTTTTTCCAGCTGGGCCAATAAAAAAACCTCCCTTCACACAGAATTCACCAGGGGTGTCAGTATATCTTCTTCAGAAAAATCTGAGCAATGCAATGACCTAAATTTTGGATTTGTTTGGTGTCTAATGAAGGCTATAAAAATAATCCGATGCACTTTATGTATTTTCTTGATCTTGCTAATGCCAGGACTTACACCTGATCTTTTGCACACTGACTAACAGAGTTTTAATTCAGGGATGCTCCCAAGCGGATAACGACCCACACAGAGTGAAGGAACAACTCCCTCTGTGGCTGAGGTGTCCATGAACAAGGACAATCCCCCTCTCCTTTAAAAGCAAACTCAGAGCAGAGCCCCCAGCAGCGCCCGGGGTCAGTGCCCCGCTGACCTTTGGCCTCCTGCAGTAAGGCAGCGATGCTGTTCCCGTACATCTCGGTCTGCCGCAGCTCCACCAGCGGCAGGAAGAAGGTCTCCAGCGTGGTGTTGAGGGACTGCAGCAGGGCAAAGCGCAGCCGCAGGCTCTCCACGGGGACATCTGCGGGGGAAAGTCCCAGTGAGAGACAGGAAGAGATTCCCCACCTCCTGCCGATCCCAGCAGCTTTGGGCCGGGAGCCACACCAGCTCCTTCCGTAACAGCCCCTCTGATCCCTGTGCCGCGGATGCAGGAAAGGCCTTGATCCCTGATGTTGCCTCCTGGATCTCGAGCCTCTGGGTGCGAGTCCAGAATCTCCCATCATCAACGAGTTTTCCTCTTAAAGTGCTTAGAACAGGATTTAGGTGACTAAAATCTGCCTAATCCAGAACAGAAATGCAGCTTTCCTTCCCCTGCAAGCTGAACTCAGCAGGTATTTCCTGCTCCAGCCTGAGCTAGGAATTCAGCTCGGAGAGCAGGGAGCAGCTGCAGTGCATCCCTAACTTTGCCCAAGCACACCCGAGGAGACAGAAGAGCCACACTCGGCGTTCCCCTCATCCCTCCAACCTCCAAAGGAACATCCCAACCACCTGGAGACATCCAGGAGCCCTCCCCAGCTGTCCCACTGCAGAAGGCTCGACGCAAACCACCCGCACATACTCAAGAGACAGGAAATCCTGGGATCTGCCGCATCGGCTGGATCCAGGTACACCTCGTGGGGGTGCAGGCGCGCGGGGGTGATGGCCAGGTGGCGGCACAGGCGGTTGATGTACTGCACCAGGGCCACGTCCATCTCCAGGCTCCACTTGCGCGACGCCTTCTGCGCGTGTCTGGCGTCAATGCAGGCACACCTGGCAGGGGACAGGGCAGAGCTGGTCACTCAGTGTGCTGGACAGCTCCACACGGAGCACAAAACTCCATCCAGAGCACAAAACTTCATCCGGAGCACAAAACTCCATCTGGAGCACAAAACTNAGCACAAAACTCCACCCGGAGCACAAAACTTCACCTGGAGCACAAAGCTCCATCCAGAACACAAAACTTCATCCAAAGCACAAAACTCCACACGGAGCACAAAACTTCACCTGGAGCACAAAACTCCACTCGGAGCACAAAACTTCATCTGGAGCACAAAACTCCATCCGGAGCACAAAACTTCATCCAAAGCACAAAACTCCACACGGAGCACAAAACTCCACCCAAAGCACAAAACTCCAACTCCATCTGGAGCACCCACCTGGAGCACAAAACTTCATCCGAAGCCCAAAACTCCATCCGGAGCACAAAACTCCATCTGGAGCACCAAACTCCACCCAGAACACAAAACTCCATCTGGAGCACAAAACTTCACCTGGAGCACTAAACTCCATCCGGAGCACCAAACTCCACTTGGAGAACAAAACTCCATCCGGAGCACAAAACTCCATCTGGAGCACAAAACTTCACCTGGAGCACAAAACTCCATCTGGAGCACCAAACTCCACCCAGAACACAAAACTCCATCTGGAGCACAAAACTCCACTCGGAGCACAAAACTTCATCCAAAGCACAAAACTCCACCCCGAGCACAGGCTGGTGCCCTGCTCTTCTCTGCCCTTTCCTAAAGCAGAGCTGTTTCATGACAAGAATGTGGATGTACTGTCCTGAGAATTCTCTCCTTTCTCATGAATCCTGTGAGAAACATAAGATAAGCTGAATTCTTCTCACTCTTTCTAATCCATGTTTTGGAACTGAGCACTGTACAGGCTTCAACCAGTCACCTTGGGGGGTGGGTAAATACAATGCAATCACAATTAGTCATTTAGCATGTATATAAAGGAAAACTCAAATAATAAAAATCTCTTGATCTCGCTGTTCATCTCAGTGTTCACTCCTCCGCTTCTTAGGGCCGCAACAGCGACAACAAGAATTCCAGTGTGAGGACAAGAGCTGATTTATCACCCACTTCTCCTCGTTGTTATTAAATAATCAGGCACAAAGGCACTGCCTATTAAGCTCCCTTAGTGCCCTGTGTCCTCTGAGGATGACAGGGGGCAATTAGCCTGTGGCCTGAACAGGCAGATAAGGAGAATTCATTTCAGGGACTTTCTTGTTCTACAATATTAAGAAGAAACGAACAGTTCCCTCTTCTACAGCATTTCTGACCCAGTAACAACCCCGTAGTTAAACAATGACCCAGTGCACTGGCTGGGGAAGGAAACCAGAGACAGGGATGCAGCTACAGCTCTCTTCAGGACAATTTATTATAAAGTCTGGAAGCTCTAAAGGACATCATGGCATCTGATTTTGTTGGCCATGATGTGCACAGAAAGTCAGGAACCTGCATTTGGACAGCACATGAACTTTAAAATGTATTTTGAGAAAATAACCGATTTCCTCTCCAGGCCTTGCAGCCATGGATGGAAGTTTGAGTGTTAAAGCTTCTCGGATTAGGAACACTCAGGATGAAGTTTTTTAAAGTGAGCACAGTGAATCAGCATCACCTCCTCCACGAGATTGCCCAGGGTACCTTTCAAAGTGCAGGTCATAGCCACAGGAGAGGATGGCTCTCCACACGCTCCGGATGTCCTGCTTGGAGCGATCCACCACGAACCGGTGGAACCCATCCAGGGTCAGGTACTTCTCCTCGGGAACTGGCACCAAAGATGGACAGCAAAGAGTTAATGACTTCCCACGAAGTTCACACCCCACACAGGACCAGGAGGCGGCTGCTGCCAGCTCCTCCTGCTCTCCTGTCCCACCATGGATCCTTTCCCAGGAGCTCCAACCATCACACGTTGGTCAGGTCCGACCTGGCCCTCAGTCAATGGCACTTCAAGGACACCAATCCCCCACTGCCCTCTGGAGCAGCTCCACCTAACCAGGTATGAAGGATCCCTGCTTGGCTGGATGCTGAAATTCCCTTTTCTGAGCTAACCTGGCACTCCCTACAGGGAACAGCTGTGTCTGCTCACTCTTCAACCTGCCTCGAGGAAAGCTCTGAGCACAACCCCTGTCATGGCACGGCCGTGCCGTCTCCTCCACAAGTTCAGAGGTATCTAAATCATCTTTTTTATCCCATTTTCCACTTGTCACTAAAGAATTTCCTGATATAAATCGAGAAGCACAGTTTGAACCCACCTGGTTCAACCCCATGATATCCCAAGCCCCCTCTACACAAAAGCCTGGGATCTACACCCCTTAGGAAGTTCTCTGCCTGGTTTTATTGACTTGCTGCAAGAACTGTTTGCTCTCACACTGATGGGCCCAGATTTACAGAGACACAAATAAAAGCAGCATTTTAAATCACTATCTAAAAAAAATAAGTTAGACCTATTAGAAATAAAGACAAACCAAATCTATCATGAGGATATTTAACCATGCCAATAAAAATATTTCTTCTCTATGATGCAAAACTATAAAAGATTCCCTGCAGCTCCCACCTTCCTGTTTCTTTGTGGGAGACTTCTCAGGGTCCTTCTCCTCAGGTTTGCTCTTCTCAGGAGATTTGGGCTTTACAGTGGGTTTCTTCTCACTTAAGGCTGTTCGGCTGGGGGACAAAGCAGGCGTTAGGATCAAAGTTTTCTTCATCTGTTCACGGAATGCCAGAATTTGGGTTGGAAGGATCCTAAAGCTTTTCTCATCCCACCCCCTGCCATGGCAGGGCCACCTTCCATAGGCTGCTCCAAGCCCTGTCCAACCTGATCTGTTTTTTGGAAGACGTGCACTAGGATAGAACACTGATGAACACAATTCCAACGTTCTATAAATAGATCCCAACAACTCCACCACAACCTCTGGAAAAAGAAACACTTTGCCAAACAATTCCCAGAAATCTGAGATGTTTCGACAATAAAGCTGTGTTTCTCTGTTCCAATATATGAAAGGATGGGGAGTGAGGGGGGATAAAAACCTGGATTTCCACAGTGAAATCCAACATTCCACAAGCGCCACGAGGCTGAGGACACCCACCTGACGCTGTTGAGCATGGATTTCTCCTTGGTGGGGGGTTTGGTGACCGGGCGCTTGGTGCTCACCACCTTCACCGGGTGCTGCTCCTTGCCCGCCTTGTTGTACTTGCTCTTGTCAAACTTCGGCTTGGGAACTCCGTATTTCCTTAAAATCTTCCAACACAGAAAGTGAACCATCACCCAATGCTTTCAAGTGACACCAAAAGAGGCTGAGGAGAGGTGGCAAAGCACTACCTGGGTCAGCTGGTCCTCCAGCACCTTCTTGGGAGGGCGGACGTTGGTGAAGAAGACGTGGAGAAGATTCCCGGGGGTTTGGGAATTGATCTGCTCCTTGCTGAGGTAAATGTCAGCCACCTTGATGGGCTTGGCTGGGGTCAGGCTCAGCATTTGTTCCGAGTGGACACAGCTTTTGAAGATCTCCGTGAGAACTTCCCGAGCACCTGGCACCAGTTTTTCACCTGATTAAACCAAAAGAGGAATTTGGTACAGAATGCCGTGAGAACTGTTTAGAGTCTGGAATGGGAAAATATGTTTTGTGTTCAGATATAATATTCTAACACACGGCACTTGCTTGGAGATGGAAAAT
>VZTX01023092.1:20607-75317 GCA_013400915.1 Pardalotus punctatus
CTCCTCCCTCTGCACCCCACCGAAGACAGAACTGGCCACATACTGTAATTATTACCTGTGGGAGTAGTGGGGATGAAAAAAGCAGGTTATTTATGATGCCAGGATAAAAATCCTGTTGTGTAGACGGACACCAACACCTCCCAACTGAACTAGCAGTCCAAAATTATTTCAGTGGCTGTTTGCTCAAATGAAGCCTCTAAAGAATTAAATCAGTAGGGTTTTTTGGATTGATGAGGAGTGGTTTGTTTCTTTATTTATAATTTATTTGATTAGCTGGTCCGACAGCTGAGCAATGTTCAGTTTGCAAATAGCCCCTGGAGGGATAAAAGTTGCTTTGGAATTTTCCCCTGGTTTACACTGAATCAAGGAGAATCTGAGCTCTGTTCATGCCCCAAAATGCCCAACACGAGTGAGATTTGCCCATGCCAAACCACCTACCTTTTATTGACTTATCATTGAAATAATCTTCTAGTGCTGGGCTCCCCTGGGTGTCAAACAAACTCTGATTGACAGTGGAAACAGTTAAAATCTCTTCCGTTGACATCTCCATGAGCTCATCCTCCCCATCCAGGCTGGACAAGCCAATGAGGTCACTGCTGTTGAAGAGGCTGGCTCGGATTTTCTCTATTTTAGCTCTTGACCTTATCTGTAAAATAATTAAATTAGCTCGCTGCAATTCTGAGAAAACAAATTCACTCCCGTTCATAGGAATTTGGGGTTTAAGCTTTTCCCCCCTCCCCATGCAGACAATCATTATTGCTTCTCTTCCAACACTTTGCTGCATCAATAATTGGATGCCAAAATTCAGGTTCAGCCTCAAAGAAGATTCTTTCTGAGAACATGTGGCCACTGAAATCCTCATGCTGTGAGTTAACCAGGCACAGCTCTGACCCATGGCTCGGTCTGGAGACAGTGCTTGGGAACAGCAGGGAAGGAGCTGAGGGTGTCAGCCAGGTGACCTGGCATCATCTGTCACTCTCCTGCCCCTGCCTCAGTTCTCCACTGAAAAAAAACCTAAATTAGATCTAAATCTAAACCTCAGCAGGCCTCGGAGCCTCAGCCACACAGACTGGGAAGGGGATCAGTAACTTCCTTTGATTCCTAGAATAACCACGAGCCGAGCAGCTCCAGACTTGGAATAGTTTCCATGTGAACACTTTGGCAGCTTTCTCTACACACTTAATGCTTTATTTCAATGATGTCTTCATGTCAATTAACAGCCCAAGAATAGCAACTGCAGAGTTTCCATCTGAATAAACTGGTTTTCCTCTAGAAGGGGAACTGATGCAATCCCAGACTATACAAAAACATCTTTCTCCATTCCCAGGCTATCAGGAATGGCTGTGTTTTTGGAAGCTCCTGATAAAATCTGCAGCAGGCAATTCATGGAAGCAGCAGAGAGGAAGGCTCTTGTGCAGAGCTGAACACCTGGAGTGATCGGGCACTGATGGCAACCACCCACAATGCTTTTAAAATTTCATTTGGAACCAGACAGCAACAAAATTTATCATCTCCTAAAGCAGCTCTATAGGAAATCCATAGGTGGTTCCAAATCGGTGAAAATGTACAGATCAAACATTAAATAATTGCCTTGTGGGTCAAACCAAAAGGGCACCAATCTAAATTGATCTCAGCAGTGGCCAGAAGTGAATCTTAGAGAAAGGCACATGAAAGAGGAAATGAATTGATCTTTCCCTTGACGTGCTCTCCCAGCCTCTCCAAATCAGTTTAAAGACTTCCTCAGGTGGAAGCTGCAGGGGCTGCTGTGCTCCACAGCTCCCAGAGTGCACATCCTCCAGGAGCTTTACCCCTCAGGAATTCATTTATGGCCCTGGCTTCAGCAACACCCCGTGACAACGAGCCCTACGAGCTGGAACACACAACAGCTCTTCCCTACTTCCTTCTGTTCTCCAGCTGCTGCTGGATCACTCCACTACTGGCTCCCCTCTGTCCTCTGAGAGACAGGGATTGCTCCCAAGTCTGTGAATGTGGAGAAGGGGATTCTGTGTTCCTCAGCCATCCTGTCCACGCTGAGAACTCCCAGTCTCCCGTGCTCTTAGAGATACATTTACCCCACACCCACGGAAGGAGCCAGCTCCAAGAGTGAGATCCCATTCTCCCAGAAAACCCTGGCTCCAGAGGTCCCTCTGTGTTACCTCCACCACGGCAAAGCCCTTGATGGGCCGTGCCAGCAGCGGCTGATTGTCCAGAGACGTCACCGTGTACATGGAGCCCACGTCCGACACCGACGCCGTTTCCACGTTGTCCAGCGGCTCCCCGAGGCTGCCCAGGCTGCCCAGGCTGCCGGTGCTGCAGTGGGAGAGATCCAAACTCTCCTGGCTGGACACCACATGCGGCTGCTCCAGCAATCCCGGGGGGATGGCCAGCTCCAGCCCTGCTTGGAACTGGTCCACAGAGATGTCACTGACAGTCCGGGATATTCCCTGGGAGCTGCAGAGGGAAGCCTGGCTCGTGGACGCCGAGGCACTGACGCTCATGGCCGGGGTGACGCTGCTGGAGCTGCTGATGTCCAAGCTGTCGGCGCTGCTGGAAACCATCGGCTTTTCCAGCTCCGTCCTGCACTCCCCTCCTTCCGCTTTGTCCTTGGTTTTTTTGGGGTCCTCTTCCTGCAAAGGGATGTAGATCTCATCCTTGAAGACCCCCCCGTGGGCGTTACAGGCCTTCCTGATGGCGTTCCTGACAGTGCCCTCCTCCAGGTGCGTGGGGATGCCGGAGATGACGAGCAGGCGGCTGTGGGCCGTGGGCCCCACCAGCGCCTGGCAGGCGTCGGCCACCGCGTCGTTGGTCACCCCCAGCCCCTGGGGGTCCTTCTTGGTCAGGTGTCTGAGGATGATCAGCAGGGTCAGAGCTCTGTGGAACCACAGCATGTCCTCAGGCTTGCTGCCCCCGATGCTGAGGAGGGCGGCGTCCGTCTCGGCTGCCCTGGATGAAGCCCTTTTCCCTGAGGATGAGGTTTTTTCCCGCTTCATTTTGACTTTTTTCCTCTTGGACAGCAAGCTCGGGCTCTGTGGTGTCTGCCCTGGGGAAGATGAGGACGAGGAGGAGGAGTCACTAAGATTTGGGGCACTGGTGGATGAGATCACATTGGCTGTCACGCTCATGTTGATGGGCAAGGTGACTTCTGCCACGGCCAGGCACACTTCCATCAGGGCATGGAAGTACGTGGAGAATCTCCCTTGGTCGGCCACTCCAACCCCAGAGCCACCACAGGCATTCCCAGACACCCAGTTCTGGGTTTCCTCATCGTAGAGCTTGTGCAGCTCTGACTGCAGGGCCATGAGCATGGCCAGGCAGGGGTTGAGCTGCAGGGCGATGGACGAGGACAATCCTGCGGGATTCTTTTTCTGCTCCAGATTGTGGATCTTGCGAAGCAGCTCGGCCAAGAGATGAAAGATCAATTCCTTCACACAGGCTGCCATGTCAGTTGTCCAGAGGAAGTTCCCTGTGTGAGGAAGGCAAGGCACGGCAGTCAGCAATGTTTCGCTGTTAGCAGCTTTGTAACACAAGTTGCAGAAGTAACATTAAAATAAGCTCAAGAACTCATTTCAACATCACGTCAGCAGTAAAAAAGGGAGGAAGGTTATTCCAAGAACTGCAGATCAACAGAAAATTTCTGGCCTTTGGAGAAAATTTCAATATAATGGAAGAGCTCAGGAAATTACAACTGTGATTTTTGTTTCCTAAACTCCCCACCTGAGCCAGCACATTATCAGTGCTCGTTAATAAGGAAATACTCCATTCTCACCTAAAAATTCCACTACTTGCAAAAGAACCGAGGCAGGAATAGTATCCAGTTCGTCTTCAGATTTTCCATCCCCATCTTCTAATTTCCAGGTTAAGAGCTGTTCTGTGAATGCCATTGCCAGGGGGAATTCCAGGGGAAGGGAATGCAAGACCAACACTGCTCCAGGAGGAGGAGACACTCCTAAGCAAAAAGGTCCAAGAAAATCCTTATCATGATTCTGAGCATTGATAAAGTAAAAGTAGCAACATTTAGGATTTTTTCAAGGCTAAACTTAATGTTAAGTGAGAATTTTCTCTATAGCACCTCCTAATAAACAAATAGGAATGTTTCTCTACATTGAACCGTTGATATAAACTATAATTATAAACATACAGAGAACATTTTATTCACATAAAGAAACATAACCATTATCTAAATATACATATAGAACTTTTCCCCGAAATCATTTATTTCTGTCTGATGGGTCCTGAAAACAACATCAGCAGAAGAACTTAAGGATCTCCAAGGGAAAGCTTTAAGAACTCACTGCACCCAGGCACCTTCAGTGCTCTAAATCCCACTGTCTCTCCTTTAGGTCAAGAGTAAAAAAGAATATTAATGATTTTCCTTGCTGGAGAAGCTGGGGTGACCTAAGTATTGCTACACTGCAGATATATTACTCTGTGGATAACAGGCTCCTACAATCGCCTAAAAAAGCAATAAAAAAATTATTCCCAGTCTGGAACAGCTCCTCAAACACTAACAGAAATAAACACTTTGAATAAAATGTTTTGAATACAAACACTGCTTGGTGAACTCCTGGAATACAAAAATCAGAATCAGACGGTTGCCAACACCTATAAAACCAGGCTTTTAAAGTTAAGAACGACTGGGAATTTCTGCCAGGAGTTCCTTGTTCCAAAACCCTGCCATAAGAGCTGGCAGGTGCAGCAGGAAGGTGCTCCAGAGGCCGTAACGCCACCGGTCTCAGCTCCGAGAGGGCAGTGAAGGTTTGTTTGGGGGCTGCAGCTGTGCTCACCCAGTTTGATGTGCACCCTGTCCGTGGGGGTGATCACAGCCGGGTACTGGTTGGTGGTGGGGGGCGGCGTGAGGCCGGTGTTGGTGGGGGAGGCGTCGCGGGGGTAGCACACGGCCTCGATGAGGTTCAGTTGCCCGTTCCTCTTCACCTTGTGGCCCAGCCCGTAGACCAGCACCCGAGCCCAGGGGGCTTTGTACAGGGACGAGCTGGGGAAACAGCAGCACAGCTCGGTCAGGCTCAAACAAGCCGGAAAACATCCCAGCCACCACTCAGAAAGAAGTCTCGGAGAAGAGAAAACTCTAAAAAAATAAGGAACTCCATCCCCAGGGTTCCCAGGCTCAGACCCAGCTTTGCCCCCCCGTGACTCACTCTTTTCTGAATCCAGACTGACTTTCCTTACAGGACACAATCACAAACGCAGCCCCAGGAAAATTCACGTCCATGTTGACTTTGGATTCGGAAATCGGGAATTCTTCGGCGGGAAACTGTTCTGGCGCCGCCTGTAACGGGACATTTCATCATGAAAGATCCCAAACAGCAGCGAACCTCCTCCCTCTTCTTTATTTATAGAGTGCTCTATAGCCAGAGTATTTAATTAATTGCAAATTGTGACGCAGTGGGAGGCCACTTCATTTTAATATAATCCAGAGCATTGCCACCGCTTGTTTTCAGTGTGCCCATTGCAACCAGGATAATAGAATCCATCCAGAGGAACAATTCCCTGGGAGGGACAGTATTATGGAAATTACAACCACACACAGAACGAGGGCTCCTGAGGAAGGAGCCCAACACTCTCATAAAACTTGACTGAATATTTCACCTGCAGAAAGGAGCAGATCTGTTTGGTGAGGTCCAGCAGACTCTCCTCTCCCTGATGCAGCGTCCGAGTAATGGCCACAGTGAGCCACTCCCTGATGGCCTGGGAATTGCCCTGGTAGAAGAGGTCTGTGGCAGCACAGGTCTGGGAATGGATGCAGTGCTGCAGGGACTGGGCCAGGAGAATGGAGCTCGAGCTGATGGTTCCATCTGGAACAACAAGGAGAACAGCACAGATTTGGAGATCGCTCCAAATGTTTATGTAGCCTGGGAAAAAGTTTTAATACACCTGGAAGATTCCCAACCTTTGTTTTCAAGTGGGAAACTCCTTGCCTAGAAGTCAGCAGGAAAAAGGATCCATCCAGGCACAGCCTTGTTGCTGGGATGGCCTCTCAGGGCCAGCTGTGCCCCTCAGCAGCCTCAGCCCAGCCCGTGGTGAGGGCAAACAGGGAGCTGTGGGATCACCCTGCTCCCTCTGGGAAGGCAGGAACACTTCCATCCATTGCAAAAGTACAGTGAGGATGAGTGACCAGAGGGAAAAGCAGCTTTATCTGTCCTCAGGCTTTTCCCACGTAACAACCAGATCATTTTTGGGCAGCCTCGAGTGGTTTTCAGGCCTCAACACCTCATGGCTGTCATTCTGCAGCCCCTGGGAGAAGTCAAGGCAAACTAAAGTGCAGACCACAAAGGAGTGGGCAACTCACCAAAACGCCAGTTTGGAAATTGGATGTATTAGCAGGACTTGAATTAGACAAGTTTTGAAGTGGAAAAACTAAATTAAAGTTTGCAAAATTATTCTCAAAGCCATGCAAAGTAGCACTGTATTCTGCAAGAGGATCCTTTACAAGGCAGCATCTGTTAGAGGTAGCCAAGTTCCAAAGGAATTGGAGGGGGGAAGAGGGCTTTTTCCAATGGTAAATAATCACTTTCTATTATTAATAACCTATATTTAGGACTTCCTACTTCTTCCTTATGCTCCAGCCACATGACACACATTCCTCTGCACGCAGAGCTTGGTCACCATCATTGGCTTTGTCAACACTCACTGGAATGAGGCAAAGATTCTGTTCTGTGATTCAGCACAAACATTCTCTACCCACATCTGTGAGGCCAGTGGGAAAAGGACAAACCATTTTGGGAAACCAAGAACAGTTCCATTTTGAAAAGTGTGAGACCCAACTGGCATTTAGCTTTGCTACCCAGGAACATTAAAATGATCTCAATTCCTTAGGAGTTGTCCCACATGGATGCTCCCACTGTCCCCCATAAACAGGTGACCGGTGACAAAGGGACAGGAACACACTGTGGGATCTTAGGAGGGATCTGACCCCTCTTGAACACTTTAAATTAGATCATTAGCAATGATGTCAGTTTGGAATCCATCACTGAGCTCAGGAATCATTGAGACAATCTTAAACACCATCATTGTTAACCAACTAATAAAGAAATACCAAATTGATCGATTTTTTATCCCCAGAAAAACACGGTACCAAAAAAAGAGCAGTGACAAAACCAAGTATTTACCAGGAAGAGGTGGTGCAAGAAGCTGGTTGGAGAGCAGCTGCAGGTGCTCCAGGGTGATATCCCGGATGGCAGGAATGTGGAAGAGCCGAGTGAACATGTGGGGAGATTTGGGAGCAAAAATATTGAGCAGAGCCATGCGGCAGTAGAGCTTGGCCAGGGCAGCTTCACTCCTCAACAGCTCCCTAGGGAACACAAATATTTATTGTCATGGCTGGATTTCATGTTAAAGAATTAATTGAATTAGATTCAGAAGTCTGTAGTGGGTAACCACACTACAGGAAAAGCTCTCTGGGTAATTCAACTTCAGGTAATACAAATGTCCTGTAACTACGTGTCTCCTCTCACCTGTGAATTTGGATGTTGGTGTTATCCAGGGTGACCAATCCGTTGGTTGCAGTTCTCCTGTATCCCGCAGGTGGCCTTTCCAACATGTCAATGGGATACCAGTACCTCACCAGGACTCCCTCACTCCGCAGATAGGTCTCTACTTGCACCAGCTCATTCACCTGCAACACCAAACCCAGCTCTGTCAAGCACACAATAATTATAAACATTTTTCCTTCCAAGAGAGCCCCAAACCAGCATTGTAAGCAGTTTTTGCTCCCAGCTGTGCGATGCTGACCCATGAAAAGCCCTCCCAATGTATTTGTACTCACTGAATCCACATCCAGAACAACCCCATGAAGGCCGAACGTCTTCAGCATGCCCCGAATGGCAAATTTGGGTAGAGCTGTTCCAACAGCACTGCTGGTGACGTTGTTGCTGTCAGGAGAGCGAGTCACCACGGTGAGACCTGGCACAAAGGGACAACACCAGCTTGAAGAGATTTTCCCCAGGTGACAATTTCTGCAGTAGATCCCAAGGGCCTCGGAGCTTTTCGTCTCCCCTCAGGATCCTTCGTGCTGTCCTTACCTTTCCGTACTTTATCAATTGTGAATTTGTTTGCTTCATCTTTGATATCCTCGATGGTGGGAAGGTAAAGATCCCTTGGGATGCCTCCATTTTCCTCGTACAGGAATTCCACAGTTTGTCGTGCTATATCAACCATTCCTGAAAGACAGGAGGGACTGCAAGTCATTTCCCTCCGCCACTTGAAAGAAGTTCTTACTCTCATTCAGATCCCAAGCAGATGAGTTTTCTAATTACTTAAATACTCTCAGTCAGGCTGAAAGATGGAAATTGGGAGTTTTCCTGAGAAAGCAGAGCTTTTCCTGAGCTTCTCATGAGGGCTCACAATTCCTACCTTGCTCTCACAGTGTGACTGTCCCACAAACACATTGTCCTGCCAGACCTGAATTCTATTAAACTCCCACATCTCCCCTTATTATTATTCAAGAGTTTTGCCTTGACAATGACAGACAGAAAATGCACTGATACAGTTTCTTCCCACTATTATCCCAGAATGTTTCTGTATCCACATCACTACAAATTCCATCACTATTTCTGAAACCATTTCCCCTATTTAAATAGTCCAACTTGGCAAAAGCGTTAAAGAAAAACCATGAGCAAAAACCAAATTCTAAGCACTGGAGGGAAACAGCAACTGAATTTTTGTTAAGTTTAAAATTTCCAGCCCTTACTACAGTAAAAAAAATGAAAGAAACACAGGTGTTCTCTCACACTTCTTGCACATCACAGAAAACAACGTGCATAGAAATAAATACAGCCATACCTAACTGTAAAGCTCCTTTAATCTGATCCAGCCCAGACTTCCTCTCAGCCTCATTACGGAATCTTCTTCTAATTGTAGGGAAAACTTTGGTTTCCCAGGCTTTGACCAAGAGGGCATAGTGATCCTCCTACAAAGACAGAAGTGTTTTAGAACACCAACAGGAGTGAAGTTACCAGCAGCAACATTTTTGTTAGGGAAGCAGGAAAAACTTGGGTGGCAAAATTACAAAATCTAAATGACAAGATCTGATTTTAGGCTCTAAGTCAGAAGAAAGAGCAGAGTTTGGCACGTTCCTCACCCTGGGAATATCATCGTCATCGTCATCATCACTTTCATCATCTGCGATAGGAGGGGGGTGAGGATCAGGGCCTGAGGTGATGAAGTTCTCATAGCTCAGCTCCATTTTATAGTGGCAGGATGTGTCACTGTCATACTCTGCAAGACACAGAAATAATGAGATGATAATGCACGCAAAGACACCCCATGAAATCGGAGATTCACGGCATTCCATGCTCTCCAACCAGGGGGTGGGAATGCAATGCCTTCTGACACAGCATAACCAATCGGCTGATCCAATCCACCGTAACATCCTATTGTATCCCAAGCCCTAATGAGATAACTTCTCATTGTAGCTGCATTAATTACAAAAAAAACTGTGTATTCATAGAGAGGAAGACCAAAGAAGATGGTTTTAATTGCCTTGTCTAAAATCAGATAAACATGGCTTTGATTCCTAGTACTGCTCCACCTACACAGGCAGTACCTAAAGACTAAGGACTGCAGCCAGGCCGGGCTGAAACCCTATTTCACTGCTCAGAACTGAGATTTAAAGTGAGGTAATGCCACTTTACGTTGCTGAGCTGTGGCGACGGCGGCGATCCTGCAGGGCGGGCCGTGCGTGCCGGGGTCAGAGGCGATGCTGGTGCCGGCGTCGTTGTCGCTGTCGGAGGCCATGGCAAAGGGCAAGGCCTCGAAGTTGGCGCTGATCTCCTCGGCCAGGTCCAGGCACAGGTCGGCGGCGTTGCGGTGAGCCTGGCCCTCGGCGTAGGCGAACGGCCGCGAGCCGAAGTTCGCCCGCACCTTGGTGTTCTGCAAAACGTCACAGGGGAGCATCAGATCCTGCTCCGAGCCCTCACTCTGCCCCAGGCATGAGCTGGGCACACCCCCTGCCATGTGGAGCTCCAGCTGGCACGCTGGGAAAGCCTGAAGCTGCTAAAGGCATGTTTTGAGCTCGCCTGGTTTCCAGCTTCCAGCTGCAGCAGCCTGAGCTGGGGGCTCTGCTGGCAGGGAATGCTGAGAGGGGCTCCTGGCATGGCAGAAGGCGTCCTGCCAGGCTGGGGCACAGAAAACCAAAATAATGACACAACAGAATACCTCAGCCTACCCAAGAAAGGTAAAAACTGTCAGTTTGGTTTTCTACAGAGCAGGCTGAGTGTTTTACATCATGTTTTTAAAATTTCTGGAAGTACATTAAATAAGATGTTTCTGTTACAAACTTGCCTTTTTCTGAATGTGGACAACTGGCCACATTCCACCGGACACATCCTCTAGGTAGGGCACAAGTCTTTGCCCACAATATGTAAAATAAACTCTGCCCTTTGCTGGCTGCCCTGGAGGAGGGGGAGTTCCTTCTGTTCTTTCCCATCCAATTCCTGCTACATCACCTGGAAAAAATAAAATCATAAAAAGGATTTAATCGGTTTTCTCCTCTAGCGCTTCCCCGACATTCAGAGGAATTTCTGATGGGGCAGGTAAGGATTTTAGCCGTGCTCTCACATACCAGGGCAAAGAGTCACATCCAGTCTGACACTCTTCCACTGCAGCAGGCTGGAGCCATTGTAATGCACTGCTCGCCCATTGCTGAGGGGCAACAAGGACAGAGTGAGATGGCACGGAGACAAAGCAGGATCACAACCCACCAAAGCTGTGATACTCAAAGGGCAACTCAACTCTCCTGATTTTGCAAAGATATTCCAGTCCATTTTAGCATTTAAATTTAAAATTACGTATTGCCTGCTACAGCCTCCTCCCCAGTTTGCTGACAAATGTACTGAACATGATTTCTGATGTGCAGCTCCAACCTACTTGTGAAAGAGACAGGTGCCCACTGGGTTTGTCCAAGCCCCATCCCGTTTTTCAGCCTCTGTGGCAAATCCAAAGGAAACAATTGGCCCAGTGTCATCATCTGTATCTCCATAGGAAACCACTTCAATCTCCCAGTAGAATGACGGTGCCTAGAAATAAAAACATTAACACATTTTAAAGAGTTGTTGTTTTCGATAAGTTAAAGACGCAATTTTCTTGCTTTCCTTTTCATGCCCCGCTGGGTATCAAACGACAAAGCGTTGTAACACTGAGTCTCACCTGTACTGGGACTGGGGAGGTGGCATAGATAAAGGTGCCCCGAGGAAGCCCCCCACCTGCACTGGGATCAGCCAGGAAGGTCACAGCAGTGAGGTGCGAGGAGAACATGCAGGCTCTCACCGGAGGGAACACCCTGGATGGGCTCCACGTTATTTCCTTGGGCTGCAGGCACAACAGAGCAGTTTATTCTACCAACCACACCTGGAGTCACCCACCAAAACACAACCCCGCTGTTTATGATTTAATACAACAAATCACATCCCAATGCAGGAATTCACATCAAATCGGTATTTCAAGAAGAATCCCCGCAGTCTGGGCAGCAGCAGCAGCGGGGTTTTCTCAGGGCAGAGGGCTCAGCACTGTCCCTGTGCTCACCTGTCTCCTGTCTGCCTGCAGGGGAGGAGGAGGGGGCCGAGCGCAGTCGCGGTACAACATCCGTAACCTCTCACACTGCATCTCCACAACCACGAGCCTCTCCCCTGCAACAACAACCCAAACCAGGCATCAGCTCCCGGCCGCTTCCTCGAGTCCGACAGTGAAATCTTAATGCAGAAATAAATACGGTATTTCCACTTTGAAGAGGTTTGATCAGCCTCACTTACCTGAACAATGAAATTAAGGAGCGAATTTAACATGTGCAAGTGTTTTCTCGTGTTTATGTTTGGTTAGCGAAGGTTTTGTTATGTTAATTAAGATATGAAGTTCATTTTAGTGAGCAAGTTTATGGCCCAGCAAATTCAGGAAAGCAAAACAATTTGTGCCAGCTATCAAAAAAAAAAATCAGTCCTTGCCCTTTTACACCAAACTCACTTGGCTCCTATCCTGAACATCCTTCACTTCAGCTGCTTTTCTTCTGGTATGTTCCTAAAAGTTGCCCCTGAACTAAGATTTCTGCTGGGCCCACTGCTTATCCTTAAACAAGGAGAGCTCAAGGATCAGGAATGTAAGCAAGCATTGCAAAAACCAGCAAAAAGGTCATAAAAAGAAAATGTACAAATGATAACGTCAAGGAATACAGAGTAGGATATGCTGGAAGCAACAGAAGTAGCTGAGCAGTGCAGGAGAGAACCAGTCCCAGGAATCGCTTCTTTGATAACAGAATAATCATGTTCTGGCCTAAATTTGTGCCCAATGTTTTATGATTTAGGCTGATTATGAGCTGCTCTTCCATCAGCAGCTCTGCAGCTGTGACAAGACACCCTGTCCTGGGCTGGTTCCTAAACTCTGAGGAGCTGGAGAGGAAAAACCACTGGAATTATTTCAAAACTGCCCTGCCTCTGACCTGATCAGGACAAGGTGGTGCTGGATACATACCAGGGCTGCACTCCTGGGCCACCAAATTCAGAACTTCTACAGCAGCTGGGCACTGTTGAATGAATTCTTCACAGAATGAGCTGTCTTCCAAGAGCTGAGCCATCACCAGGCATGCTCTGAAGAGAAAAATAATATTTGAAGTGTTACAAAAGTGTGTGCTGAATTGAAAGCTGGCTTTACAGCAGTGAAATGGAGGGTGTTTTAAGGGTGGTCCTAACACTGATTTTAGCTGAACCCTCCCCAATGACAGCTTTTTCCTGCCTCACAAATGGATTTATTGAAGCATTTGCTCAGTGTGTTACAGGGATACTCATGAACAACACCAGACATTAAAAGGGAGCAAACAGATTTTGCAGTCCCTCGCTGCACACCCCCAGGGGAAGGCCACAAGGACTCATGCAATTCCCTTGGATATTTGTGCACAAAGCCAAGGACTCACCTGGTTCTTATTTCAGCAAGGAGCCGGACCACTGCCATTACTGGGGTTGAGCCATCTCCTGTTGCAGGAAGTGAGGTGTGAATAGAGAGACTTCCCTCCTGAGGGAGCAACATGGACTGGACTGCCTGTACTACCTTCTCAGTAATGGACAGTTTATGAAGAGGCAATGCCTGATGGTGGGGGGGCACGGTAAAAAGTTAAATTCAAGTAGTTAGTTTCTAAGAAATGAGGGTGTTTTATTACCTGGAGTTAATTCTTATATTTTACTCTCACAAAATCAACACCAAACACCAGTCAAATTAGAAAAAAAAAAACAAACCCAAAACCAAACCAGAAACAAATTTAAAAACCCCCCAACCCAGCATGCAATGGAATATCTTTTAAGCACAAAAGATGAATATTCATATTACTTGAATGAGAACTTAAATATATTGTTAAAATATGCTTAAACCATTAAGGCAAACTTTACAATTCATTTATAAGCAAAGATGAAACATTTTTTTACGTGCTGTAGATTAACAGTCAGGATGCTGTGACAGAAATCAAGAAAGAATCGAGATTATACTGAATATTTGACATTTAAAACTGCCATACCTCAGATCTTGGAACACAGAGCCTAGATAATGGAATAGTTAAAGTGTCTGATGCCTGGGAGGTCTTTCTAGTGTCTATAGTGGTGGGTGGGAATTTGACCGTAGCTATACCTTCTTGTTCATTAATAGATGCCACAACTCCAATGCTTCCTGCTATTCCTTTGCCTAAAACCTACAATCAGAGAAGGGCTGCGTGAGACTGAAGGTGTCACAGCCAGGAATCAGGGAGTGTCTGGTATCACACACCAACTGCACACACAGCCACACACAGGGGGTTTTGGGAAACAAGCTCCACAAGCACGCTGCTCCCAAGGATCCCAATGCAGGGAAAACCTCAGGAGAGCACCAATTCTCATCTGAGATACAAAACAGGGACAGTGCAGAATTACCTGAACTTCAGAACCTATTTTAATTGTCTCCTTAAAGCCACCCAGAGCACACAGGGCAGCCACTGCCTGCCGAGCAATCCTTTGAAGTTTAGCCAGTTTCCTGCCACTGCTACTCCCATTCTCCAAAATGCTTTCTGCATATTTCCCAAGCTGTGGAATGTACATCAGAGCCCGAGACAGAACCTGAAGACAGAAGCAAAAATGCCAGGGAACGACTTCAAAGCACAATTCCAACAAAAACCAATGCCCCAAGCCTCCAGCCCACACAGTCTCAGAAGAATTATTTTTGTTCTTGAAGAGAATTATGTAACTGAGAATATTCCAAGTTCTCTGAAGTGTGAGCACCATCAAAGCCAGGTCCATTCCCTGGTAACTTTTAGGATAAAATACAATCCTGGCAAAAGTCTTTGCTGAGGATTTCACCTAAGGAATAGATGAGGTGCTGCAGGATTCAGAGGAACATAAAAACAATGTGTTTTCTTCCAGCCAACACTTTGTACCCTCAGAGGCCACAGCCAAGGCAGAATAACCTGACACAGGCAAGGGAACTCCCTAACAAACAGCATTGTCAATGTCTGAAAAGAATGACAGCACATTATCTAATGATGGGTACATTTTGAGTATTTATTCCACCCTGAGATGGCTGAGAAAGGGCTGGGTCTGTGCAGTCACACACCCTGGTGTAAACTGGTTGGGTACTAAAGCAGAAAGGAGCAGCTCAGGCCTTGCTAATCATTAGATTCTCTAACTACTCAAGCCCCAGTGAGGAATGTGACACTCGTGGCTGTGTTTGCTCACTTTTTCAGCAGTTGTTGTCCAGATCTGGGCTGCGTTGGACTCGGGGGCCATGAGCAGGCTGTGCAGCAGGGCAATCACCTCTGCTGCCATGCTGTTTGCAACGTGCCCGCTGATGAACGGCCTCACGGGATCCGTCCTGGCCAGGAGACAAAGGCAATCGGAGCATTCAGGAAAAGAAGCTTCAGTTGTCAACAAGACACAGCATGAAAACCCCCCAAGGAAGTTTATGAACAGCCCCATTATCTTTGGGAGCACTACAAACACCAGTATGGAGAAAAGCAGAACGCAGACTGGGGGATTTACCTGGCCAGCTCCGAATTCCTCTCTCTGCAAATGGATGTTTGTGCAGTCTTCTTTTTATCCCCAGTGGACAAGCCACTGGTGGTCTCAGGATTGACAGTCTCTATGGGCGGCCCCACGCTCACTATGAGCCCAGATTGTGCCCACTTGGTTGCCTTTCTAAGAGCTGCAGCAGCTTCTTCTGTAATGACTTCACAGCAGCCACTCTGCAAAGGGAATTGCCGTGGAAGGCAAATGTCAGATGTGTTTGGTCACTCTCCCCAGGGAAAAGTGCTGAGAGCACAGCAAAACCCCCTCCTGGGTGTGCATTAGTCATAGGACAAGCTCTGTCTCTTGCTTTTTATCATCTACAGAGAGATCAGGGATCAATGCACTGACTTTCACATTCCAGTCTTAGATTAACAGCTCAGCTTCTCTGATCAAAAGGCCACAAGTGAGAATTTCTGGTGCAAACACTCAAGAACATGTCTGAAAATAGACAGGAAATTTTAATTCAAGTGTGTGGCTTAAAATTTGCATTATCAATATGCATTAAACACTTGAGGAAAGAGAATATTCAAGAGGCTTAAACCTGACCTACAATGGTTGGAGGAAGCATCAGCTGAAATTCCTTTTCATCATTTACTCCTGTATTTGATCTGTATTTACAGAGGTAAATGATGAATAAAACAACATTTAACAAAGGGGACTTAACATCAGTAAAACCCAAGAATTCTGACCAGCCACCCATTTTTACAGTGTTGAACAATTCTTTAGCTATTCCTTTTCTTACTTTTGTCATGTCCCGATCCATCTTCACCACCTTTTCCATGTTGGCTCCAGTTCCCAGTCGGAATGGGCGACCTTCTGAGCTACTGTTGGAGGGAAAACAAAACACAGGAGGCTTTGTTCCCTCTGCTCGAAGACACAGCTGAGCTGCACAGTCCGATTCCATATCTTATGGGTGATTTTAAATGGTTTGAAGCTCTCCTTGCAGCTGAATGCTCAGCAGCAAGAGAAATATTTGGCAGTAGAGGACATACCCCATTTACAGAGGGAATTTAATCCTACTGAATGCAGTTATTTGCAAAGCAATTTAACCCTTCCCCCCTCCAGAAGAAGTCTTGTGAAATGGTTTTTATTGATCACAAATGCCCAAGGCTCCGAGTTCACCTTTCACTTGTACCTTTTAGTGTAATTTTTCGAGTATGGGCTCAAAATCAACCCATGGAGTGGGGGAAGATGGAACAAATAATACAAAATGCAAGAGGTGACAGCATTGGCTGTTTGACATTCAGTGATCCCAACATCCAGGTGGAGGCTGAGAATACTAAAGAATGTTTAATAGCAAATTATTGTCCAGCTTATGCATTATTAAAGCAGTGCTTTTAAAGCCACTTTGCCTTGACAGTTCTATTTGTTAGTCCTACCCAGCCTGTCACCTAATAAACAAGATAAACGATATTTCATCAGAAACACTGAATCTAAGTAGCTAATTTTTCATGTGATTGTTTTCAGACAGATGAAGATGTTCCTACGTTCCTTTGTATTATCTCATTGCTTTGCCAGGAAACACAACACATTGGGCAGACACTTCGTTTCCCATTTACTCTTCTGTCTAGGATGTATTTTACTACAGCTGCAGCACAGGAAAAAAGGAGAAGATAAAGCAAATTGGCAAAATTGATTCTAATTCCAACCCAGTGAGCTGAGATTACCTTAGTAAAGGCTGGAGGACTTCATGGGAGGACTGATCTTCTCTCTTATGGATAAAAATAGAGAGTTTACCATCCACTGCCTCGCTTTCTTCTCCAGGATCTTTATCACCTTTTATGGAATTTTTAGGGCTGGCTTTTGCCAAGGTAGTATCTGGCTCGGAGGCAGTTGGAGAAAGGACTGTCTGGCAGCCTTGAAGTAGAAAGGAAAAAAAGAAAACAAAGAAGCACAACCATGAACTTTCTTCCCCTTGGAAATGCTGACACACCTCAGATGTGTCTGACACATCACTGGGACACTCACTTTGGTCTGAGGACAGGGAAATTAGGAGAGGCAAATGGAAAGTCACAGGAATATCCTGCTTTCAGCACTGACACATCAGATACCTCCCAATGCATGAGCTTTCTGTCAATAACAAAAGCTCCTGGCACAGCTGCCCAGAGAAGCTGTGGCTGCCCCTGGATCCCTGGCAGTATCCAAGGCCAGGCTGGACAGGGCTTGGAGCAGCCTGGGACAGTGGAAGGTGTGGAAGGGGGTGGGACTGGATGGGCTTTAAGGTCCCTTCCATGAAACATGAGTCCCTTGGGCACAAGACCAAAGAGCTGCTGGTACCTGGCACGACATAATCCGCCAGCTTGGCCAGCAGCAGGGAGGCAATCTTGGAGGCTGGGTCACTGGGATCATCCTGCTCGCTGTTCAGAGAGGGCACTGAGTAACTCCAGGGAGGCAATTCCACGTTTCCACAGTCCTCAACACTCATGAGAGGCAGTGCAGCACGACACAGCTGCAGGATTATAAGGACCAGCTTTGGAGAAGGACGCTGATCCAAGAGAAGGGACAGAAGCTTGGACACGCAGGCTGGCTGGCTCAGGATGGCTTTACCTATGTGACTCCTGAGAGCAAAAAGAATCTTGAAATCAAAACCTAATTAATTTATTATTTACAAGATGTATTAAAAGCAATTTCAGCATCTGACAAAACATCTGCAACAATTCTTCCACAACTTGACAGCACTGATTAAACACTAAGATTTAGTATTAGAATGGTTTGAAAAAATCCGCGAAAGACACAGAAAAAAAAAATACTCCAGAGCAAAGGCCTGGTACCTTGAGAGGTCATTGAGAAGGCTGAGGACATCCTGCAGTGCATCATTCCCTGCAGCCTGGTTGCCACAGCACTCGGTGGCTCTGGCCAGGTGGTTGGTGAGGAGGCTGGAGACCTGCCTGGCCAGCCCGGAGTGAACAGCGTCCGTGGAACCCCCTTGGGAAGGGATGGAAGAATACACAGCTGGAATTAACAAAAATCAATGTACACACAGCAAAAATAACCCCTGATATTACATTACAACATTAGCCAATAGCCACTGTCTGTAAGTTTGTGTGTTATGGGTGAATTCTACCACAGGAGAAATGCCAAATGATCACTCAGCATCTCTGGGTTCTCTGGTTATGTTTAGACAGAACCAAGTGGCAAAACTTGAAATTATTTCCATGGGGAGGAGAGAAGCTAGAATTAAAAAACAAGAAGAAAATCAACTGATTTTTCTATCCAGCTCTTATGAACCCACACAGTCCTAAGCCACAGTGAATGACTGCCCTATTTTAAACACATTTATACCACTCGCCAGGCAGTCCTAAAACCCACAGCAGGAAGATATTTCCAGAATTCCTACCTTCTTCCTTCTCCCACTCCACACAGCGGTTGGCCAGCACCTGGAAGGCAGCCCAAGCCATCGTGGCCACCTTCTGTTTCTTGGTCTGCTTCTCATTTGAGCTGGACTCTGTCTGGCTGCTCAGGCTGCAGAGCCGGTCCATGAGCTGCACCAGGCCGCTGCGCACCAGACACTTCTCCTCGCTCCTGCAGGAGAAATTCAGGGTGGGATTAACTTCTCATCACTAACAGACACAATGGGAATCCACAACTTGCTGTTTACTCGGTAATTAATTGGTTCACTTGGCTCTATCTCTCCCTTGTCCTCCCCAGATGACATTGCGAGGAAATTTAACTGGATATTCTCAGACGTTCCCCATGACGAAGAAAGGGGTTGTATTTAACATTTCTCCTTAAGGCAAAGCTCACTAAGGCCAGGTATGGATGACCTCCTTCCTTCCCCAAGTGCTTCCGTACCTTGTGTAGGGAATGGTGCACAAGAGGCCGATGCTGTTGGCACAGGCGATGGGGTACCGGGCACACAGGGACACCACCGACGTCATGGTCTCTCCAAAAGCCTCCTGGACCTGCTCCACCATCCCACCACACGTCAGCTCTTCAATCCTGTTGGGGGTTAGATTGGGAATGGAAGGCTGCAATTCACAAAATTCCAAAGGCAGCTTGAAGAAAATAATTATTAGTGCATGTTAAGAATTACTCAAGGGAGACTTAGAAGGAAAACTGCAAGTGACTCATGTTTTCATGGAAACATGGAAACAAGAGAGCTCAGACATCTCACTACAACAAAATACAAAACATTTATTACATTTAGACGACAGTATCAGCTAAACCCACCACTAATACCTAATTAACATTAATGTAGAATTAAATCAAGGGAAAAGGATACCCTCTATACATATCTGGGTACACGTCAGCCCAGTATGAAAGTTAATCCACTGATAAATAAAAGCACTTCTTAGAAATTCCTGCCTTTTTACCCCACAAGATCCAAAATGTTTGTTGCAACCTTAGCTCTGCCAACTTGTGCCCTCACAGCGATTTAATCACTTCTACAGAGACCAAACCAGTGAATTTTGGAGAATGCACCCACCTTGGCCCTCCCTGGAGCACCATGGTCACCGGGCCCACCAGGTGGGTCACGCCCCCGACACGCACGGCGGCCGTCAGCAGCTCCCTCATGTGCACCAGGGCCTGTTTCCTGGTGTTCCCACGTCTCCAGCGGGTCTGGGCAGCCAGCAGGAAGCTGCTGCTGGACACCTGCGAGGTTTGGCATGGGATTTTTGTTAGACACAAACAAGGCACGTCCCCTTTTTGCGCGAGGTGGAATTCGATATAAAATAACGACGTACGGCTTGGTCGGGGTTGGTCCCGATGAAAGCAAAGAGCTGCCCCAGCAGGACGCTGTAGGTGGGTTTGTCCCTGCTGTCCTCGATGGCCAGGGACTGGAGCAGGGTGAAGGAGCTGCTCCTGTGGCTGGTCACGTGCCGGCGCCTGTGGGGAACGGGAACGTCACACCTGGAGGGTCCAGCCAACAAACCCTGCCGTGCTAAAGGCAGTGATAAACCTTGATCAAGTTGATCATTTGAACAACACAAGCACTGAAGGGTAAAGGGAAGGACTGAACGCTGCTGTACCTCTGGCTGGCCCGGGCAAACTCGATGTCCTCGTTGCCAATCATCTCCAGGTCGGACGGGGCGGACATGCTGCGCAGGAACACGGGCTGGCGCACGGCGTGCGAGATCACCTTGGCCTCAGAGGCTGATTTACAGGCTGAAGTATTGTAAAATAAGTTTTTAAAGGTCATTACTGGGGCAGAAAATGATTTACAAACTGGGTTTAAAATAACTGGTGGATATCCCAGGGAAAGCTGAAACACAAGGTGGGGAAAACCCAGTCTAAGCAGGAATGTGCAGTGCAGCTCTGAGAATTTTCCTGTTTTCAATCCTGTTGGGAGTTAAAGATTTGGAATTGAAGGCTTCAATTAACAAACTTCCAAATGTAGCTTTAAACAAATAATAATTAGCACATGTTAAGAATTCCTGAAGGCAGATTTAGAAGGAGAGCTGCAAGTTGCTCATGTTTTCATGGGAAACATGTAAACGAGAGAGTGTGGAAGTTATAGATCAGACACGATTAAATCTCACTACAAACAAAATACAAAACCAGCTCTAAAGATTTTCCTGTTTCTGGTATTGTTTTAAATCAGATTTCTTTTGATTTGGTTAAGTATTTTCCCGAATAAATCAGGAGACTGAAGTTTAAATTCTACATATTATTAGTCAGATCAGAATTTACCATCATCGTGGCAATCAGAAAGTGACAACTCAACTTTATGTATTATAAAAGAATTCATTTCATTTACGAAAAAAAAGTTGAATTTTAAGCGAAAGAGGAAAAAATAAGAAATAAAAGGTATCTTTAGAAAACGCTGGTACCTGGAGTCTCTGCAGGGGTCCCAGAGATGCTTCTGGTGATCCCAGACTGCGCTGCAATGGTGACGTGCAACAGCAGCTCTGCTCTGTTCATCAAGCTCTTCACTAAGGTTTTTGTTTTTGCTAAGGGGTGAGAGGTCTTCTGAATCAAGGAATTCACCTCTTGGAAAAACTTCTCCCTAGGATTATGAAAGGGAAGTAAAGGAAGCAAATTCAGCGATGTTTGAATGCTTTCTGAAAGGAGGTGTTACTGTGGGAAAGGTCAGTTAAAGAGGACATATGGCATCCATCTGTTCTATGCCAACAAAGGAGAAAGCAGAAAAAAGGAAAAGAAATAAACAAGTGATTTGTTAGCAAACACAAGTAGTTTGTAGGTATTAATATTAATATATTTAGCATGGAAGTTTCTAATAATTTCATCAGATATAACTGCTTTTGGAACTGCCTGAAATTCCCCTGAAGCTGCCCCTCCTTTGAGGCCTTGCCTAAATGTTCACTAATACTGACCTTAATGCCAGGACCACGTTCTCCAGATCACTCCCATCAAAAGAAACTTCCTTCATCGAACACAGGAGTTCCAGCTCCTTCATCTTGCTCTAAACAAAGGGAAGGAGAAGGATGAACAGGTTTTGAGGGAGCCGAGTGAGGCACAAACACCCACAGCAGCCCCAGGGCTCACCTCGTTGAAGTGATAATCATAAAAAAAGGGGACGTTGTTCTCCAGCTTCCCGTGCATGGCATCATCCACCTCGTTCTGCCACTTCTGCTCCAGCTCAGCCACACTCTGATAAAGAGGAAAAAACCGCACTTGTTGCACTTAAGGTGTAGAAGTGATTTTGAAAGAAGAAATCTGAGTACATTTTGTATTTCTGCAGTGCTAAAATACATCTTTATTCTCAAAAAAAGCCTTCTGTTGTTTAAAAGAATTTTCTTTTTACCTGCAGTTGTCTCTCCATGGCATTCAGCTTCTTAAAGGTCTCTCCCATAATTTTACAAAGTAAATCATATTCTTCAGCATGTTCTTCCTGATACTGGAAATTTATCAGGGACTGAAGAGCATCAACCAAATTCAGATGTTTAATCACACAGGAAACCACCATCTCCTCCATGACTTCTGGCTGGATCACTTCCCTAGGGTTCCAGGGAAAGCCAAACTCATTAATCAGGAGTCACAGACCAACTTGGACAATTCATATTCATCCATCATCAGGTTCTGCATTCACAAACAAGGTTAAATAACCAGAGTGAAACAAGGGCTCCTTACTTTATACTGGGTCTAAATTGAGGCCGAGCACGTCCAGAAATTTCCCTGAGCTTGATCATGATTCCTGGGGGCAGCCTAATCCTGGGCAGGTCAAAGTAGTGTCCAACAGGAGGCACCAGCACATCGGAGGGATACGTGAATTCCCTGTCCTCGTCTATTGTGAGGGGCAAGGGAGAAGGGCTTGGAGTGAGGGCTGGAGATATGACCCCATTGGCTTCCACCTGCCACTGGCACCTGCAGGAAGAAAAAAAATCAGTTTAAAGGATTTTTATTTCCCCCCTCGTGGAGGAAGACACTTCAGCCAACGGCACATTACAAAGACTAAGTATTAATATGTGAAGTGTGGCTTGCGCCAAGCATAACCCAACCCTCCTTTTAGTCTAAAAATTCCTCTGTTTTAGAGAATATTCCCTCAGTTTTAGGCAACACCAACTGCTAAAAAAACTACAGGAAAAACTACCTAAACATCACCATAAAACGTAGACTTGGGCACAACTACACAAGTCACCTCCCCTCAGAAAAAAAACACTCAGATCAAAATTGATTTTTTTTTCTTTTTACCTTTGTAAGAGTTTAGATCTTAAGAGCTCTTGACAGGTTTCTTCATCTTTGGTAATTTCTGGCCCGTTGTACAAGATCCTCAGCATGGAACAGGCCAGCACGGAGAGGCCCAGGGCCAGGTCAACCAGGAATGGCAACCCTCCTGACACATCCTCTGAGGATTCCTGCAGCAGGAACGGGGAGAAGTTCAACCAAGCAATCCACCAGGAAGTCCTTGCCAGTATATTCAAGACAGGAGATTTTACATATAATATAAAATGTATTATATACAGCTCGATATCCATCTTAACTCTCACACAAGAAATGCTTAACAATTAGCAGCAATTTATAAGAACAGCTCAAGAGAAGACATAAGGGATTTAAAGGTTATTTTCCTGAACCAAGCAGGAACAGGTAAAGTTATTTTTGGTTCGGTCACCCCAGTCCTAACTTCCTGGTAGTGAGATTCAAGATTCCCTGTGCTCCATCCCAGCATCCCTCCCCTCTCTTCTTCAGGGGCTGGAATCATTATTTCCTCAGCACATCTCTGATTTTCAGGTTGTTACAAAGAAATCCTACAAGCGGCAAGGGATGCTGAGGCGGCTTCCTGCGCCAGGAGATAGATAAGATATTTGATAACAGCCATTTCCATGAATCTCTAAGCCAGCTCACCCCCAGGGATCTCTACATCTCAAAATTAACTTCTGTTCACTGGACCCCAACACACATTTGTCTCACTGCCCAAACCAGTCGGTCACTACCGGCTTCCAGGTCAAAGTGCCAAGCTGGAAGCACGTGTCTATGATGGGGAACGCACAGCGGGCAGAAGGCAGTGGAAGCTGAAGTTCTCCCCCTGGAATACCTGGAATTCTCCCCTGGAATATCTGGAATTCTCCCCCTGGAATACCTGGAATTCTCCCCTGGAATACCTGGAATTCTCCCCCTGGAATACCTGTGCTCGGACAGTGCAGGCAAAGCCCCACATGGCTTTGTCTGGAGTGTTGTGCTCCCGACCACTCCGCATTTCAAAGGAGAACGTGACCGTGTCTCCTTCCACCTTCACATATCCGTGGCAGGAAGGGGGGGAAAAAAAAAAGAAAATATATTTAATAGTTGAGGTAAACAAACAGGCTCTTCACACAAGTGGTTTATTTTATAGATTAATGCTTTTAATGACAGTTATCTGGGTGTTATTTTTATCTGATTTAAGATTTTTGTAAAGGTGTCTTTTAGTGGACAACTTAACCTCAATTTTGCTGCTGGCTAACTACAGTAAAACAAAAAGAACCACCACAGCTGTAAAATCAAAAGCAGAAATTATCAGTGTGTCACTTGGCCTTGATTTTCATTGTTTGTCTGCAAGAAACCAGGCAATAATTAACAATTCTCTTCCTGAAGGAAGACAGACAAGCTCTTCAATTAGAAGAAAGACAACAAATTAATCAAGGAGTTTGCTAAAAGAACGGCATCAAAATCCGTGTGTGAAAAATAAACCAAATTCCATTAATTGTGAACGATGGAGTTCTTCTCTAAAATTGCTTTCCAGTTCATTACCTCTTGATTTCTTTTTACAACGTGCTTTTGTTATGTAAATGAGCCCAGTTTTAGTGTGGGACTATGTACCAGCACAAATATAGACATTAAACAAAAATAAAATCACACTGCAGAGAGTCTGAGGGGACACACTGCCAAAGCACTGAGATGCTCAGGTTTCAATAAGTTTGAGGGATTCTTCTGTCTTAGTTTTACTGCCAAAAGCAGCTGATGAAATCTTAAAACACAAGAGAAGTGACTGGAACTTGTTTGTTACATTTGCTAACTGATCTATTTGCGGGTTACTATCAAAAAAATTGGCATTAAGAGAAAAATTGACTTTAACAGACTGTGCAAGAACTTCTCCTAGGGGGGGTGTACTTAGGAGAAAAACAGTGCCATTAGAGACTCCAGGACTCAAATGTATCCATCAGAAATTCCAGTAAGACACAAAACAAGCTCCGAGGGAAGCATCACACGGAACACAGAGCCGAGGTTTTAAAGTTATCCCGCAAGGACACCCCAGCTCGCTGAGCAGGGATCTCATCATGGATAATAACTGTACACTTAAAAGCTTGGAATGCATAGCTGTGAGGGTAAAATGGGCTGGGCATGGTTTCCAAAGGGAATTTTCTATGGGAAATAGGGGTGGATGGTAATACTGTACCTTCACTAAGTCCTTGGGCCACCCCGTTCCTAAGACACTACGGCTGCCATATCCCAGTGTATTGCCTCCATACTCAGCAACCTTCCTACTGTTTGTGCTAGGACCAGCATAGATCACCAACTTCAAAACATAAAATACACTGTTAGACTGTAAGAGAAAAACAAGAAAACCTAATAATAATAATAATACTTAGCACTTCCACCGCGCTTTCAATTCTCGAAGCGCTCCATGCACATGAACCAATCCTCACAGCTCGGTGAGGGCAGCAGGGTTAAGTATTATTATCCCCATTTTACAGATGGGGAAACTGAGGCACGCAGGGACTCGAGGGGCTTGGGAGCAGAGAGCAGGAGCAATCCTGACTTGCAGAGAACAAACTCCTTCCCTATCAGTGAGGGGTTGATCCTGCTCCCAGCAAAGCCAAAGTTTTGTCAGTGACTTTGGTGGGAACATGCGGAGCCCAGAGTTTTTTGGGGGAGTTTAATCAGTAATGGGTGACATTACCATAAAAGACATTCCCATTAGTTATTTGTGAGCATCCCAGGACTTGCTCTATGCCAAATAAACAGCAGCACTTAGCAAGCAGCACAAGCAGCTCTCTGATAATACAAAGTGCTATTGGTTGTTTTCTTAAAATTAAAGCACTTGTTCCTGTTAATCCAGGTAAACAAGCTATTTATCATCGAGGGAAAAGGAACCTCTCCAGCTCTGCCCAGCCGAAACCAGCTGTGCTGATCAAAGGAGGCAGCTGGATTAAAATTTGGGAAATAAGGAAAACTAAACAGGAGTAAAAATGAGGAAAGTCACACTTGGACAGTCTGAGCCAGCCTGAAATTATTTTATTTAAAAACTAGAAGAATTTATAGAATTTCTGAGGGAAAAACCAATCCAAACCACCCTTCAACCCCCCAATCCCTGGAGCCTCCCACACTTCTCCCATGGCAGAATTCCCACTTTTCTGGAGGGAATTCCCTCATTGCAGAGGTGCTGAGCTGGCCCTTGCTTACCTTGTCATAATCATACTGGGAGGAGCATCTGTTGTCAAATCTAAGATACAAACAGCGGGCTCCTGGAATGTGGACAGTTTCCTTAAATTTATAGTTATCCCTGACGGGATGGACTGTCTCCACAGTTTTCCCAGCAGCCCAGGGAGCAGGGATCTTCAAACCAGTCAGGAATCCTGGCTCCTCCTTCTCTTCCAGCATTCTGAAATGAGAGTGAGAAATCAGGTCTAAAATACAGCACACAGATTTCTGTTCTGCAGACATTAAAATGTAAAGTACTTAAAATCACCCCTCAGTACTGACACAGTGACACAAGGAACTGACTTCTGGTTTTAGGCATGACATACATTTATTATTACTAAATGTATTATTATTGTTATATAATTACATGTATCATCATCATTATTCATACCTTATATACATCCCTATTCACAAAATCCCATTATCACAAATTCTTTAATACTCCAATTTCTCCAATGCTGCAAATAAGCATTTTTATTTGATTTAGCAGTTTGTTTGTGTTCCTGAGCAGGAGCTGGAAAACTTTGAGCTGAGACACAGCATTTAAATGCAGGAGTTAAAACTGTTATTTTTCTCTGCAAATTAAACCATTTAATAGCTTTGCAATGGTTTTAATTCTGTATCTCATGCTGCCAGAGCAATTTACATTTTCTCTTGATGGCCCTCCTTAGCCTAATTTATTGTGAGAGGAACATTTAGAATTAATTCCTAATGCTTGAGGTAAGGGAAAAAACCAAACCAAACCATATTCAGTGTGAAAAACCTGAAAATATTAAGAGTTTAGTTCTATATACAGAACAAAATTTGGAACTAATTGCCTTTTGCAAAAGCTTATATAAAACTGAGACAGCCTTAGAAATCATTACAGCACACCTTTAAAAAATAATTATAAATTAAAAATAAAATACTGCTGCTTTATCCCACAGCAATGGTGAAATGCACATTACAGCTCAGAGTTTATCCCATGACAACACCCAAATGTAAAGAAGATCACCTCTCATCAGGTAACTGCTTCCCTTTCTGCTCTGGAGCACAACTGGGGGAACTGTTCAGCTCTGAGAAAACTGGAGACTGGGTTTTGAGCAGCAGCGCAGTCTGTGGCCCAAAATACACAGTGTTAGGGACACGCAAACTGTAAAGCATTTTAAGAGCTCATTATTGAAACCATTAACAATCCCACTGTCAGCATTGACAATAAATCATTGCCGAGCTGCTCCTGGAGCAGTCAAATTTAACATTCAGCATCACCAGCTGTGGCAGCTGCTGAGGAATTCTTAACTCTGCTGCAGGAGGCTGAGCAGCATTTTGGAGCTGCAGCCCAGGGGTGGCCCAGAGCCCATACCTGACTGGTGTAAAGGACCAGCTGCACCAGCTGAGGCATCAGGGCATCAGCCATGGTCAGGGTCTGCAGGTTTGGGTGCATCAGGGATGTCAGCAGCACCGGCAGCAGGTGGCCGAGCATGGTGGCCTTTGTGATCTGCTCCAGGCCTTTTAACCTGTAAGGAGAGCCAAGGTTACACGCGAACAACTGGTTTCACAGAGCAGCGCTTCTGGTTTTAGTCACGTTTTATCTTGTAGCAGCAATTCAAAATTCAGCAGAGAATGTTTGTATTATATTAAAAAAATCCCCAAAACAATCTCGAAGCCAGTGCAATTTCTCCCAAGTGTCAGTGACCTTGAATTGCTGACAATTCTCACTGAACAATCAGAGAGCAGAGACGGTAAATCAACAGTTTAATAATTACTTAGAAAAGGATAAGCTCCCCTGGGCACAGGATGAAAGTCTCCATCAAACACAAATGCACCAGTGTGGATATCAGCTCCCAGCACATGGAGCTCAAAGGACTTGAAAAGAATCAGCAGCTACAAAAATATATTTGAGCGTGAACTCATCTGAAAATATCACCCAGGAATTGTGTGCTGTCAATAAACACAACTAATCTTTTGGGCACAGAGGAGCAGAAAGTGAAACCTGAAACAGAGCTGGGATGTGGAGATGTTTGTTTGAGGAGAGAAAAGATCACAGCTTGTGTTTCCATCCCATTCCCGAGGTGTATTTTTAAGAAGAGGGGAGACAGGGAAGGGCAGGTGGCACCATCTGATGAAATATGTGGGATATCAAAACAACATCCAAGGCTTGTCATGGATAAATATCCAGTCCAGCTACTGGAGATGTAATAATCAGGAATTTAAAAATAAACAGAGTGCTCTAGCTAACAGGAGTATTCCCAGCTAATTACAGTTTATTTCCAGGTATCCTACTCATAAATAACATTTAACTGACTAAAACCTTCCCAGTTTGAGGTTCCTATAGAATAGCAATCTACAGATGATCAGGACTGACATGGAAAGCAATTCTAAATTCTCCACCAGCTGAGTTCTAAACAATTGCTACAGGAATAAACAGTTCCTATGCATTCAAAGCTCAAGTATAAAGTGATAAATTATAATTAATGCTAACTGTGTTTGTAGAATAAGCCACAAAGAGCAACAGTTCCCCGTTTCCAAATCAGGATCCTCCCACTTGTCTTACCTTTGCTCCCTGTCAGAAATGTCACTGTTAATTAGTGCTGTAGTGACTTGTTGCAGCATTTCTAAGACTTCATCACATCCTGTCAGAATTTGTGTGGCAAGAGACAAAATGCTGGTCTTGAGTTCCTAAGTACAAAAAAAGAGTTACAGGATACTTAAATTCTTAGAGAATCCCAAAAAACCGACAACAGAACAAAAAGATGGATTTCCAAATGAAAAGAATGATAATGTGACCTGGCAGGCCTGCAGCAGGAGATTCATCCAAGACTTAAATTTGATTAATGTTAAGCCCCAAAGTGCTGGGAGAAACTAGGTGCATGTTTTACAGGATGCACATCCAGTTTCTAGAGGGAAGGAAGCCCCAAGTCCAGCACGGGAGAGAGCTGAGAGCCAGCCAAGGTACAGGACTGGTGACACAGTGTCCCAGCAGGGATGAGGAGCACTGCAGAGAGAGAAACTGAACAATGAACACGGGGGTGAATAGTGAGACAAGAAAAACAGTCCAATATTTAGCATTTACTCAACGAGCCTGAACAAATCACTTCCAACTGCAGCAGCTCACAAGCACACGCAGCCTCAAAGAGCAGCAGAGAAAACCAGCTTAGCAAAGAGCAGAAATTCAGAAATCAATTCCGTTAGAGAAGAATTATTGTCAAAACTGCTGTGAGCAGACAACCTGCACTCCAGGGCAAACCTGGCTTCTGGGAGCTGGCTGAAGGCTATTCCAGCAGTGTCAAATGACAGCATTTTAATAAACCTTACACCAACAAAAGCCTGTCCTCAAACCTGGTCCTCTAACAGCTTCCTTGCCACAAACTTTATTCTATTTCAGACAACTGATGGAGGTGGTTCTACACAAGCTTTGTTTGTTAAAACTGCAAAAAAGCAGAAGCCAGCTAAGGCAAATGAGAAAACCCTTTTTTATTTATTTAAAAATATTTTTTCAAGGACCACCTGAGTGATTTGGAGAAGAAAAAGTGCCTGGGGCAACGTGTCCAGAAAAGGAAATTCCCATGTCAGGAATCCTACTGGAACATATTAATTAAAATATATTTAAAATCTCATTACAGGTATATTTAGGAAGGGAATGTCTGCTCTCCCTGATACTACAGAATGCAAGCTGGAATCCTGAACACACAACAACAACTGCAGATTTTACCCTGGGCAGTTTTTCCCTGTTCTCCAGCTGTTTAACTCTACCAAAAGGCAAAGAACCAAGAGCAAACAGCAAATGCACTGCAGGAGCAAGGTGTCACAGGCACACTGACTGGAGAGAGCCATACTAGAATAAAACTTGGTGTTTACCTGTACCTTCAATGTCTCTCCCTGCAAGGAGCTGTCACTGTCATCATTGTCATCAGGTTTAATCAAAATAGTGTTACTGAGGAGGTGGTTCTGCACAGCCATCAGGTACCGCAAGCACGAGGACGCAGCCTTGAACACAAATAAGTAAAACTTTGCATTATCCAAACCCTTCATCAACCTGAGTCAGGCAAGCCTTGGACTTGGAAGTTGGAAAGAGGAAAAAAAAAGGTTGAGGAAGAAGAAAAGCAAAAGAAAAGAAATCGTTTTATATATTTAAGGAAAGAAACTGGTTGCAAACGCTGAATTTTGTGAAATAAGTCACAAAAATATAAAGAGGCAGCAGAAGTTTGTTCAGGTTTGGAACGTTACAGCAATATTCAAGAACTCTAAGAATTAATTAATTCTTAAGATAATGCCACCAGAGAGATAAATTTAATTCACACTCCTGAAGGTGATGGTTCCATGCCACTCCTCCTTTCCCACCCTCCTGCAGCACAGTCCAGGGCTTCCTGTCTGCTCCCAGAGCTTTTATGGAAGCTCAACCTGCCTTTCTCAGGGAGCTGATCCTGCTGAAAACATCTCCACGTACTTTTACCATCAAATGTCAGCTTTCACTCCTTTTTGTCTGCCACTGATAATTCTTTCAGCCTGTATAGACCATTATACACAACCGTATGTTTGATTTTTTTAAAGCTGCTGCAATGCTTTGAATATTGAAATCCACGAACTCCCCTTGAAATGAACAGCAACCAGAGCAACTGGAAAATAAATCCATGCATAAACCTGTTCCAGCATTACTGAATCATTTCCTTTGCTGTGAGAAATTATTCTTTCCTTCCTGGCACAGCACAAACAAAAGACATTCTTCTCCTGGATTTGTTAAGACACAACTATAAAAGTTTCACCTGCATAGACTCAGTGAAGAGATTCGAGGAGGAAAAGAGGCCAAAGGCAGATTTACTTTTATCAAAACACGTTTTACTTACAGGCACAGTTGAAAGAAGCCTTTGAAAGTCATCTTTAGATACAGTTTGGCACTTGGTGATTAAGACACAAGATTCTCGGACAACAATCTTGAGGATGTAGTGCAAGAGCTCATCATTGAGTCTTCAAAAGAGGTGAGAAAGGTGGAAAATGTTCGTCATTAATTATTGTGCATTTTGTTCAGCTCAGCTCACTCTGCAACCTGGATCCCAGATTCTGGGAAAGCTAAACAAGGATCTGTTCAACTAGAAATTCAGACAAAAAAACCCAAGCATTAAATGTTTAACAAGTGCAACAGATTTCCAGGGATTTGTTGCACCGTGCTGCTCTAAATCTGTGATTTCTCATGGCTCCTAAAAAAAGACTCCTCCCAAATTGAACAGGTGCTTGAGACTGGCAGTTTTACTGCTAGAAAGTCACCTAATGGAGTGATTTGCAGAGAAATGCCATAAAATCCTATTTATGAAATTATCATTCACATTAATCATGAACACGGCAAGTGACAAGGAATCCCAAACAGAGTTTGTGTACAGAAGGCTCCAAAGTTTGCCCTAAAACATCAAATCTCTCTCCCTCATCCTACTGAAATCATCCCCCAAAAACGTAAACATTATTTCAGGTCACACTGCAGAACACGCCAAGCAATTCCAGCAGAAGTTCCTGCAAGTTCACCTCAGCAAATAACAGAAAAATCCACTGTAACTGGGGAGGCTTTTTACCTATAATGATCGTCATCTTCACTTCCAAATCTGTTGTTCTGCAGCTGCTCAGCTAAATTAGTCAGGATAACATCCCGGAGCTGGGAGAGGCCACTGTTCCTCTCTCCTAAAAAGGAAATAAAAAACTTTTGCAAAGCAGCATTTTACAGAATTGATTTTATTTCCCCTGCTATCTTGTTTAACACCAGAAATGTGCAGCATTCCCAGGGTACCCAGAGCCGCTGCCATGGACTGGGAGCACTTTCCCTGCCCATGGTGCTGTTGGAAATTCCCAACGCTTTGAGGACCAGCACGTTCCTGTGAAGTAACAAATTACTGAGCCTCAGCTGCTTCCAAGCCCAGATTCCCATTTCCTGCTGAACTCAAGGGCATTATTCACCCTTCACTGAGGGCTAACATGACCTCTGGTTACTGGGTACTTGTAAATAATTCCTTTTCTCCACCTGACCTACCCTTGGCCATGCAGCCACTCAGAAGCTGAAGCATTCCATAATTTCCCAGGAAAGGATGGATTTAAAGCAGAGTAGAGCCCAATATCCCAAATTGTTCTCCCTCCAGAGCTAGAGATGTACTTTGATTTTTTGTTCTCAGAAAAACCCCACTCTCACCTGGCAATAAGAGATTCTCACCTTCAGTTAAGACCAATTTCAATAAATTATTGATTTCTGCTTCTCCAGGATACAGGATATTTAAACCAGAGCTAAGGAAAAAATAAAACCACAAATTACTTGATGGCTTTAGAAGTGAACAAAACCATTTCAATGGACATGTGACAAATGGCACCACAGACTGTCAGCTCAGCATCTGATGGAACATTTACAGTGACTGCTGAAAGGCTTAGAAGAGCATCCTCCAGATTTTAATATCAATATTAGGAAATAAGCACCTGTTTTCTCCAGGAACCTCTTGTAACCAATTATATTTTACTGTTTAGGTGCTTCCATCTGGAAAACTCCCCGTTAATCACGTGCACATAGGGCAGCACAATCAGTTTGTTAAGAAACAGAGGTGTTAGGAAAAATGATGATGGCTCAGGAAAGAACTCCAAAAACTCTGGTGATGGGCTAAGAGCTGAGCCTTGTCTGTGACCAGAACAATGGAAAACACGAATAAAATAATCAAGGAATCACTGCTGCTACATTTTGTACTTCTTGAACACTGGCTCCATAGAAGTCTTCGTTTAAGCTACACAGAAGCTTCTGGAAGGAGCATTTCAGGAACACCCCAGCTCGGCAGAAACATTCCAGGTGATGTTTTCCCTCTAACTTGTGATGAACTCTGTCCTTTCTGTGAATTCCCCCATCATGATCACAATCACTTCAAAGGAGCACTTCATGCCTGTCTGAAGTACTGAAACCATTACACAACTTTTCCATTCCCTCTTCCATTCCAGTAACACTTGCACAGAAAAGAAAACCGGGATGTTTTTCAGCCTCACACTGAGAGCAGAGATTATTGCAGCTTCCTTCCCTCTGGCTCACACTGATCCACTCTGATAGAGAGCTCAGGAAAAGTTATCACACACTGCCAGCTACCTTTGAGGGTTACACTGGCATCTGAACCCCCAGGGAGACAGCAGGAGGAAGGAAAAATCACCCAATCCCCACCTTGGAGTTGTTTGACAAGTCACTGGAGCACACAGGGTTAAACAAGGTGCCCATGCAGGTGACAGGATGCAGTTTTCCCTGTCAGAAAGCAGGTGCCTGAAAATGCCAGGTAATCCTCCGAAGCCACGCTACTCTTCTTCACTCAGAGTCGCACAGAGCCACAGAAACTTGGAATGTCGTGATTCACACTGAGAAAATGTAGGTTGATCTTCAAAAGATTTTGTTCTCAACCTCTGGGGCACCTTCCCACTGGAAAGCAGGTTCTGTTTGTCCTTGGCACGCTGGAGCCAGCATTCCTTGGCCCTGAGATTTCCATTATCTCCTTTTCAGGACATACAACCACACTTTTTTTTCCCCCCCTGAGCCTTCAGGCTCAGAGCATTCCTCAAGTATTATTAATCCCTCAAGGATTATTAATTCTGCTTCTCCTGATGTTCCTTTTGTCCAGGAGAACTCCAGTGTTGTCACTTAAAACTCTGGTGAACAGCTGCCAACACCAGCTTTGCCTTTTCCAGAACATCAGTGAACTGTGGAAGCTACATAAGGAACTCATTCAAGAAAACTTTGAATTTAGCAACTTTATACTAAATTTATACTAAAATTTTATACTAAACAATTTAAATTTGATACTAAACATTAAAAAAAAAAAGCTTAAGAAAGCAACTAAACAAGAAACAAATTAAAAGCATAGAAAGTGTTTACTAGCTGTTATTTCATCAAGACAAACACATTGTATTTCTCTCCTCCCACAGACACAAACTGTAATAATTTTATCATATTATGTCTCAAAATCCGGCACACTAAATTTTATTATACTAATCTAAAATGAAACTGAATACAATTTGAATGTTTATCTGTTACTACATTTCAAACAAACTAAAATCTAAGCTAAGTTGAACTTGATAAAACAGATATTCACCTAATAGCCAGACAAACTTCCTTCTGGATTTCAGAGCAGATCTGATCCCTTGGGGCCATCAGTAACTGCCACAGCAACAAGCCAGACCTTCTGACAATATCTCTGTTCCTTTCAGTTTGGGGGCTGAAGAAAAATTTAAAAACCACCTAAGAAAAATTAAATACAACAATATTAATATTTAAAATACAAACATTACTTACGTCAACTTATTTTCCGCAGTCAGTTTCTCAAACTATTTGTGTGGGTCTAGAAATCTGGAAGTCAGAATTTGATTTTGAATGAAAAAAGAGGGAGAAAAATAGAAAGAAGGAAATAACCTCTTCGGGTTTTATTTTAATCTGTAAAGGTAGAGATTATATTTAAATTAGGGCTCTTAAATGAGTATATAAAATATTGAAAAGCCACTGCTAAATCAACCTCCGTTACATGGATTACAATGGGGGGGGGGAATTAAATAAAAAATTAAGCCAGTGGTTTCCTGTACTCCAAACCAAGTTCTTATTTTCCCATGAGAATTTTGAAGTCCATTTCGGGTGTCTGTACCTGGAAGACGACGAGGATGCAGCGGATGATGCAGGTGTCTCCATTGACCATGGCCTTCTCCATAATGTCACAGATGCTGCTCAGGTGATGGGCCTCGATGGGATGCTGCTTGCCCAGGAAATTGCTGATGGGGAGGTTGCTGCTGGCTGCCAGGAGGTTGAGCTGGTGGATGCACATGGCACCAACATGGTGCAGTAACTGGTTAATGACCTCGTTCGTGGTTGTTGCATCCCCTGCAAGGACAGGAGGGTTCAAATGCTGTCTGTGAACACAGACTGGATCATCAGCCTTTGCTCTAAAATGCAATAAAACAACTTCAGGGACAAAAGGATTCCCCAAGACACCTTTTCATTGTGCTGAAGGCAGTAAGAATCTGGGATCTTCCATACGTGTCTCACTTTGTGCTCTTCCCTCTCTTAAATCAAAGCTAAACCATGACCAATATTTACAATTCTTTCCAGGAACGAACTCAACTTTTAACAGAAAGCTTCCAAGGCAGTTTCTGTCTGTTTGTTGTCTGATACTCATGTGTTTCACCTCCCCTTGGCACAAAGTGCTGGCTTGTGGGCTCCCCTCACCTTTGGGCTCTGCGATGATGTGACTCACTCCCAGCCTCTGGCACACACAGTGGAATGCCTGGTTCCCAGGATTGCACCACTGATCAATATAATCATTGGAGCACGTCCAGATCATGTTATTCATTGTATCATAACAGGCACCTAAGAGAAGGAAAATATTTCACCCATCAATTTGGTAGAAAACCAGAGTGAAGCATCATTATAGGCGACGTGAATCCGAACTATTTGCTTTAAAAGTTTATAAAATTTCACCACGGACATGCAACCCCACCCACTGCAGAGCTGCAGATGGATTATTCAGAACCTTAGGATTATTCAAACCCAGATGGATTATTCAGAACCCCAGGATCTCAATATTCCTTACCGAGCCCTGGCACCAGAGCCCCCCGTCCGAGCGAGCTGCCCGCAGCATCGATGAGATCTGCCCTGCTGGTGAACTGCCCATCCGAGATGTTGAACACCAGGCTGGAGGCAAGAACTACACAGAAACACAGCTCCAATCAATTCCTGAGAAGTTTATTGCGTTTCAGCCAGCCAACGATTCCCAATCTGCCACAAACGGCTCTGACTTACTTTTTAAGGAGGACAAAGCGCTGGTGCCCCCGAAGAGCGAGCGCGTGGCCGAGCTGCCCGAGCCCCCCGGGGGCGGCACCAGCATCACCAGGTACGTCCCACACGTGTAGATTGGGGTCTTCCTCAGCATCTTCAGGGGCAGCCCACAGCTGGTGTTGGCAGCTGCAATGGGGACCAGAGAAAGGTCACAAAGTGCATTTCTGCGGAACAAGGCAGAGCTCTACTCGGGGCTTCAAAGGAATCCGGATTTAGAAGCTGCGTTAAGAAGTTCCTGTGGAATTCCAGAAGGGTTTGGGTTGGAAGGGACCTTCAAGATCATCCCATTGCAGCCTTGTGAACAGGGACAGAGACCAGGCTGCTCAGAGCTCCATGAACCTGGCCTTGAGCATTTCCGGGGTGGGGCATCCACAGCTTCTCCATGGAGGGATGGCCTCCCAATCCCACACATTCAGCATCAATCCCCACAAGGTTACAGAGAGCTTCACAAGGTATTCAACCAAGGAAAACAACTTCAGAATCAAATAAATAAAAAATAATGTATAACCAAAACTATTAAGAATTGTACGGTGATAATTATATTGATAGCACTTAGAGCCAAATGATCTCTTCACATACAGAGATCACTTGAGATTCACTATGCATTTACTATTTTAAGTTCTCCTGCTCCTCTTGAAACATAGACAGCCCAAATGATCTCCCTCCTGCAACAGCTGATCAACACTTTTTGAGTGCTGACTCAAGAATTAGCCAAGAATAGCCACTTACTCTCCTTTTTCTGAAGCACTTGAGTCGGTAAATGGCAAAACACAACCTTTAAAATAGCTCTCCAAGCTAACTGCTTGCCAAATTCCCTGGAAGCAGAGCTATTCAATGTATAATTTATTTTTATGGAAATACTTTCAATTGTTTCAAACTGAAGAAAGAAAACTCATGTACGTGCAAAGGAAGAAGAGAAATAATTTAAAGATAAACTGAGTAAAATCTTGAGACCAATCTTACAGAGCTCCAGATCATCCTGAAAGCCATCAGTGCAGTTCATTCAAGATTCCCTCATTAGCTTGGGTTGTTTCCATAAAAGAATATCCAAACATTGTGCAGATGACTTCAGAAAAGTGTAAAATCACCTCAGATTTGTAATATCCCAACGACTTGTGAAGCAATAGTTCCATTTTCTAACCTGAAGGCCATTTTTACACACCAATTAGAAGCCCAACTGAGCTGCCAGCAGAGAAATGCAATCATCAGATTCCCCAAACTAGTTCAATAATGGAACTGGAAAAGGGTGCTACAAGTATTCTTCCCATTTTCCATTCCTAACCTTTCCTCACAATCCTAATTCAGCAAAAGAACCGATAATTCCAGCATCAAGCAGATACTGTGCAGATCTTCCATTTGGGGAAAACTACACACTTTTTTTTTTTAAAACCTGTCCTAAGAGGTCAGTAATGACCAGGATGGATGCTGTGTGTGCTAAAAAATGAAAAGTAAAGCATTTCTGACCTGCCTGGTCCTCCTTGAGGGTGTTGGAGATGGTGGAGCCCGTGAGAGCGGCGAGGGTGGCGGAGGGGGAGGCGCGGTACCGGGACAGGCGGCTCAGCAGCATCTCATTGATGCTCTTGGCAGATTCCCCCTCTTTCCTCATCAGGATAATTCTTTCCTGCAGAGGATTTGCTATACAAATGCCATTTTCTACCTAGTAAAATGGGGGGGAAGGAATACTTTAGATGTTGAAATCCATAGGTGAGAGATCACCTGAACTGAGCTGTAAAATTCACCACCGTAATATATCGGGTAGGGATACAAAGTGAAACTGTGCTGACAGATGTTCTTGCAAAAAAAGAGTTCTGAAAGCAAGATAGGAGTATTTTTTTGTTGTAACTTTGTGTTTCAATAGAATACTTATATTAGAGACAAGATAATAGAAGATATCTAATCTCTTTGAGATATTTAATAGAATATCTTTTATTTATCCCTGTTACAAGACAGAGCTGCTTGTCATAAACTTGAATTTATTTAGGAAATTCTACTTAAAAACATATAATCCTCTTGTATTTTCTTAGTGGTGCTTCACTTGCAAATCATTTGGCTTGAAATCATTTTCCAGCCAAAAGTCTGAAAAATTATTTCCTCAGACCATGATATCTTCAGGGGATGTTTTACTGCGGAATGCATCTCTTAATGAAGATGTGATTTAGAGCGTTAGGGATTTTCCATAAGTTGTACTACTACAGCCTCCCAATTCCAGCTCCACCATCCCACTCCATCCTCCTCTGCTGAGCAGAAATACAGACATAAAAAATACATTTCATGCTACAAGAGAATTCATATTGCTAAATATAATAATCCTCTGGAGATGGAATTGGACAATTCACCTTCTGCTCAGTTATTTCACGTAAATCCATTCAGATCACGCCTATAAATATCCAAACCTAATACGTCAATTAGAAAATGCTGATATTTAATTAAGCTGGAGTCATGCTACCAACATCAGGCATAAAAAACACATGGTTTGCTTACTATAATTTCAAAAATATCCATAAAGACAGAGTGGCCTTTGGGGGTTTTTTCGTTGAGGCTTGCAGGAGACCAAATCCAGTAGAAAAAGGTGCCATCTGAAGAAAGATGCACGGTGGTCATAGTGCTGCCAACTGGGAAGTGATTTACTGGCATTGGGATTATCTGACATACCTATGAGACAGAGAGCATCTTAACAGGTCTGATTGTGCACTTTGGCCTTAGAAGTATGAACAGTATGAAAAACAAACAGAGATCAAATGCAGTTAGTGCAGAAGAGGCTTAATATTGGACTTAATAGTGGCATTACACTGATTTATTACCAACAGCTATTCTGTGATATCTGCCAAATATCCAAACCAGCTCATACATCTTAAATTTAACGTATCTAAAAATAAAAGGATCATCCCCTCTCTAATGATGGAGAACAAACCCACAGTACCACAAGGAAAATACACATCCTATTGAGTCACCTACTTTCTGCAACTTCTTTCAAACATTGCTTGAAACTTGAGAAGAAAAAGGGAATCTAAAGATTCTCACAGGAGTCTACAAATCACAACCAGATCTGAATCAGGAAACACACTGGACATAAATGTGCATATCCATCCTTAAAACCACGGCAGGAAAAACCCCAAAGTAAACAAACTCCCCCAGTTTTACAAAGGGCAACAGTTGTTTGTCTACAAATCACAACCAGATCTGAAACAATACCTGAATTTTGGGACAGTGGAAGAACAAAGAGCTGCTCAGGAAGAACACGTTCTTGACTTAAATCAAAGTCCATTTGCTATTGTTTGACTGCTTTAAAATGTGACCACACTGGAACCATGGAATATCCCGAGTTGGAAGGGACGCCCCAGGATTATGAGTCCAACTCCTGGCCCTGCACAAACACCCCAACAATCCCACCCTGTCCATCCCTGGCAGCGCTGTCCAAGCGCTCCTGGAGCTCTGGCAGCCTCAGGGCCGGGACCATTCCCTGGGGAATGCAATCCCTGGGCAGTGCCCAGCACCCTCTGGGGGAAGAACCTTTCCCAAAATCCAACCTAAACCTCCCCTGGCACAGCTCCAGCCCTTCCCTGGGCCCTGTCCCTGCTCCCAGAGAGCAGAGATTGGAGCTGCCCCTCTGAGGAAGCTGTGGATTGGGATGAAGTCTCCCCTCAGTCTCCTCCAGGCTGAACAAGCTCTGTCAATACCTCACACTATAGAATAGTGTAATTCTAGATAAATACATACATACATACATACATACATATATATATATATAAATATATAAGAGACACACTGAAAAAATAATATTCAACCATGACTTACACATTCACCACACCACGCCTTCAAGGCAGGGTTAGAAAAACACAGTTTCACAGAATAAGAAACTTCAAGGATAAAATTAATTAAAGCTAGAACGTGTATGATTCATTCAGCCTGTTCCTTCCTGTCCCATACCCCTGTCCCCTTTACCTGCAGGGTATGTTGATCCACGAGCTGGAACAGGTAGTGAGGTTTGCTATCAAAGGACACGGGCCGATGCAGGAGTTTGCCGTTGCCAAAAGCGACCCAGCCCGTCTCCAGCTCCTCGTTCCGGCAGTACACGAACCCCCTGGAAAAAACCCACCAGGATTTTCAAACTCCTTAAACCCTGCCCCGTTTCTTTGGTTTTCTTTTCAAATAACCACAGTGTTGAACTTGGACTGAACTTATATTCAAGTCAGCAATTTTGGTTGTGAAAGGCTTTCAGTGTAAAAAGCCTCGTGGCTTTCAAGCAATGAAGAAGCAAGGAGGTACAGTGAGTCACAGCTGCACTAATTACTTAATGAATGACATAATTAGCAAACAAATACTCACAAACTCAGCTATAAATAACAAGTCACAAAACTGGTCTGTAGTATATCCCTCTCAGCAAAGAACCAATTTACTAGACATTAAAAAATAAAATTAAATCTCTACTTCTGCTGCTGTGGAGGCTGAACTAAGGGCCTCCAGAGGTCCCTTCCAACCTCAGTTGTTCTTTAATTTTAGAGAAAACACAGTCAAGAATTACAGACAAGAAAACCAACACATTAATGAAAACTCCCAATAAGCATTTAATGAAAATTCACAATATCATGGAATCACAGACTGGTTTGGGCTGGGAGGGATTTTAGAGATCATCTCCTCCCAAGCTCCATATGGCTCCCGTCTTGCTACTCCCAACATCCAAGAGAGGTTTCCCAAAACAGGAACTTTTGGGTTTAAGCAGCTCAGCAGAACAGCCAACACTGAAGTGTCCCTTACCTCAGAGTTCCGTGCAGCCCTGATCCCAGTTTGCTAATTCCTCTGCCCACGGAATTGGTCGTGTACAGATAGAGCCCGTCAGCTGCAAGGCACCGGCCTAGGTCTGCATCTGGAGCAGGAGGGAGGACGGACAGAGACCACCTCTGTAACATTCCAGCTGGGAATTCCCTTACACCCCATGGAAATCAGCACATGCTCGTGGCAGGTCACTCCCAAACATTTCTGAATACTGAATTTAATTTATCATTTCGTGCTCTAAGAGCTGCTGTAACAGAGGAACAGCCCAAGAGACGCAGTGATTTCCTCACATCTCCTCCAAGCCTTAGAGGTGCCCAGATGGTCTAACACAGTGTGAGAGGGAAGAAAAATCTAATATTGAGCCTTGATCTAATTTCTGCCACAACTCTGAGATTCTCCTAAAGCTGCTCAGCAGATGCTTCCACCTCTGAACACTTCAATTGAGACAAAATGTATTTGAAACACAGAGCAGTAATTATTAATAATCAAGATGGGACACACGAGTCCAGTCAATCTCCTGAAGTTCACAGGATCTGGACACTCAAGCTGGGGAAGGAAAAATTCCATTCACCCTCTTGCCTAAACATCTAAAAAGAGATGTCTCCAATAAATCTGAAGGTAGCCTCAAATGACAACTCAAATTTTTTAATTCCTGTGGATTGCACTAAATGTGATCAAAGCTTGAACTAATATTTCTAAAACCATGTGAACTCTTATTTATTGCGAAAATAATAAGCAAACAAAGGAGTAAAAACTGAGAATAAATGCAGGGAAAGAAATACAAAGGAAAGCATTAAAAAAAGAACTTCAAAACCAACAGGGTAGAAACAAAAGCAGAATGGGGAAGGGGGGAAAAAAACCAATGAATTTGTACTTCTAAAAATAAACCTGCTGTGCCACTGATAGCTGGCTATTGAATACAGGGATATTGGACTGGGTGGTGATTATGCTCACTGAGGGCCTAATGAGGGGATAATACCCAAACTCTGTCTGACCCCTCTGAAAAATTCCCACTGGAGTCAGGGAGGGTCACTGGATCAACTGCTTTGGATTGTTTCCTATAGCCTGACAATTTAAAAAAGCAGCTGCTCTTCAGCAACCAAAAAGCAATATTTTCTGAGCCCCAACGCTAAAGCTTTACATTCATCTTCAAACAATTATCAACACTAAGAGCACTGTGTCCTCCCCTGCTAAAAGTGACAGGCATGAAATAATTCACCTTTATTTTCACTGCTGGCACCAGTGTTGGCATCAGGGGCAGGTAACATGTCCTCAAAGCCCCAGGACACGATGTGCTTCCCTCCAAGCAGGCAGGAGGGGGATCCAGGACCTCCCTCCAAAAGCAACAACCTTTAAGCAGAAAACGAAATAAAATTCATAAAGAATAGCGATAGCAAAAATTAGCTAAATTAAAAGTTAAGACAAAGACATATTTGAAATCAACATTCTGTTAGAGTTCATAAGCCACTTAAAGGAATCGTCAATATTTAATGAAAAAATAAAAACATAACACCAAAACCCAATCAATACTTTAAGATTTGATTTTCTAATGTCTTCTGCACATGACTAAATCTCAGTCTTTCAATAATTCTAAAGCCTTTTAATCACTTTTAAAGACATCCCTCCCTACGTTCACTTAATGCATTTTCAGAGCTACTGGAAAAGTCTACAAGGAGAAAAATCACTACAAACCTGTAGAGAACATCAGCCACAGGCAGGGACCCCAGCTCAGTCTGTTTCTGTAATAGATGCACTGTATGAACAAAGGTTTTCAGCGACCCTCTAAAAGGACAAGAAAAACATGAATTAAAGATGTCTATTGAAGCCAGACTGAACACACACAACAGCAGCCATGGAGAACACCCAGAACCACAAGAGGACAGCCAAGATATGTCATCAGCTTCTTTTCTAATTGGCAACTCTTTCCTGGAGGATTTTCACTCTTTGGGGAGGAAGTGGAAGGAGGAACAGAGGGGGACAGACAAGCAGGGTGCTGGGGAACCTCTGGCCTAAATTCCACCACGTTTTTTTGGATGAGGTCAAAGCCCCAGGCAGGGAGGGAGAGCAGCAGCCATGGGCTGGGTCACCAACAACAGGTTCATAAAGGCAATCCAGACACCTGATAAAACACCTCAACCTTGCTCCTGAGGCAGCTCTTTCAGGATTCCTTGTAGCTGATGAATCACATTTAGATGTCCATGGGTCTTCCTGGGCTGAGTCCAGGTGTGAGCAAGGGCTGCTGCACTCCCAGCTAGAGAAGCTTTTCCTGACTCACATAGGAAAGACCAGACTCATCCATTTCTTACCAAGAGTTGCTTTTCACAGAATCATGGAATATCCCGAGTTGGAAGGGACCCACAAGGATCATCAGCCAGCTCCAGGCCCTGCACAGACACCCCAACAATCCCACCCTGTCCATCCCTGGCAGCGCTGTCCAAGCACTCCTGGAGCTCGGGCAGCCTCGGGGCTGTGCCCATTCCCTGGGGAGCCTGGGCAGTGCCCAGCACCCTTTGGGAGAAGAACCTTTCCCTGATACCCAACCTAAACCTCCCCTGGCACAGCTCCAGCCCTTCCCTGCGTCCTGTCCCTGCTCCCAGAGAGCAGAGATTGGAGCTGCCCCTGTGTTGTCCCTCTGAGGAAGCTGTGGATTGGGATGAGGTCTCCCCTCACAACCCCAAATTTGGAAGATCCAGACGTCTTTAAAAATCCATATTTTACAATTTCTGTTTCAAAGGTCAGGGCCATTTTCTTTAAGACCTGGTAGCTTTATTTCCAGGTAATCTAGCCCAGCTAAGTAGGAGAATTTTGGCTGTGTCTTAGGTCAGGTATGAACTGTTTTCTTCACAAACAGGAGTGATCAGCTGCAGAGATCCTTGCCCTGCATTCTGCTGAATCCAGCCTTTTGCTGTCACATGTGGTCAGTCAGCTCCCAAACTTTCCTCCTCCACGCCCCAATCCCTGTTTTCCCCAGGGACATCTTCAGCTCTTTGCTTTCACTGATAAACCTCAGCCTGGAGAAAATTGACACCAAACACATTAAAGCACCTTAATTAATTATTTAAAGCAATATTTACCCTGTCATTTTATTTTTAGCAATATGAAACACCCAAGATTGCAACCAGGAATGTCGATAATGGTCTCATTTTGAAGGTTTTTTCTTCAACACATGACTTAGATATTTAAAAGAAAAGTGTGAGGCTTTCAGACTGGAACAAAGCACAATGGGATATTTCAACTCTCTAAGCAATGCAAGACAGACTTGCAAAGAAAATAGAAGATCAACCTGCAGTTCAAAAGCTCTGTTTGAAATTTAGCTCAGCTGCAACAGAACATCCCATCTTTCCTGTAAATTGACATCTGAGAAAAAAAGAAATGAGATTGTGTTTATCAAATCAAATTTCTCTGAGCTATGTTCAAGTACATTGCCTTTCAGATAAGGCAGTTGTCAGGACAGAATAATTTGCCACGTACCATAAATTTCTCATTGACTTCATTAAAACAAGTGCACTAGAAATTAAGTGGGTTTCATTTGAATAAACCTTTTCCTAAAGCAAATGATGCCATATCCTGGGAACTCCAACATCTTAAATCAGAGTTAAACGTCACAGACAAGGCTGCAACCTGAAGCGATATTCAAGCCAACATTTCCAAAAGGCTGCTTGTGACTTTAGAGCCACAATCATGGGGCTTTGCAGAGGTTTTGTATTTCCTCCCCCTCTCCCTAAGCCCCATCCTCTAAAAAAAGTAGGTTTTGATTAAAAGCTATTATAGCCAATTTGTCCTCAATCACCTCATGCCAAATACCAAGGGGTATTTTACCCTATAATGGGTTGAATTCTTCACTGGCAACAAAATAAAAAAAATACCTCCAGACTTTTGAGAGATAACACCGAAAACAAATCTGAAAGGCATCGCTCTGAAAGCTGGCAGTTCCACCTTCTCCAGCCAAATAAAGGTGCACAAAGGGGCAGGACAAAGGGAAAAGGAGACCACTTTTCTCCCTGATAAACACATTTGGAACCATTCCTAGAGCAGCTCACTGCAGTGGAAGCAGCAATATGCACACGAGGCATTGCTAACCCAGATCCTTCTGCTTTTGCATATGCTAAACACATGCAAAAAATAAATGCTTAGCAGTTTCACCCTTTCGAAACCAATATTTAAATATTAGAAAGACTAGTGCAAGCTAAAAATAAGTATCGCCAGTGCAGTCACATCATTTTTGATTTGTTTAAATGGAAACAGACTACCAACATCAACCACGGCACTGCCCAGGGCTGCTGGAATCACCATCCTGAAGGGTTCAAAAAACAGAGGATGTGGAATTTGGGAACATGGTTAATGGTGACTAATGGCTGGACTTCGCCAAAGTTCCTTAATTCTCTCTATTTTGCCAATAAACATTTGTGTTTTTGTGACCTCTTGAAAAGATCTGGTCGGAATTTCTCCTCGCGCCAAACCGAAGAAACCTCAGTTTAACCCCTGAATTTAAGTATTCCAGAGTGTTACATCCAACCTCAACAATTACCACGGAATTGTCATTCCAGCACATCTCCCTTACCTTGCACAAGCCAAGGCAACCAGGGCAGCAGCAGCATTTTCCTTCTGCTTGTAGGGGATGTGCTGGCCGGAGGGCGCCGTGTCCTCGAGCCAGGAGCAGAGCAGGGCCTCGATGCCGTTGAGGCAGTCAGCCGGCTCCTTGGTGAGGCTCAGGGGCTGGCAGTCCCGAAGGCAATTCAACAGCACCTCGGCAGTGATGTTACACAGGGAAGGGTCTGTTCGGCTCTGGGACTGGATCAGCGGGAACACCAGCAGCAGCCCCATGCGGGAAGTGAAGGGAGCCTGCTCCGGCTGCTGCAACAACCCCTGGCGCTTGAGCAGGGCCAGCGCCTCCTCATCCCCGGAGCTCTCTCGGTCGTGCTGCTCCTCCAGGGCCAGCTGGCGCTGGGCGTTCCAGAGGCCCCGCAGGGCGTTGAGCCGGTATTCCAGGAGCCGGGCGTACGCGTTGCTCTGGTTCCCGCACACGGAGCGCAAGCGCTCCGCCAGCTCCGTCGGGTTCTTGGTCTCGAAGGTCAGGATCTGGAAAGGGAAAAGTGGGTATTTATAGAGGTTTTAAGGGAAGGGAAAAGAAATCCCATATGGCTGGGGTGTGATTTTTAGATCAGCTGCTCTCGACAACAGATGGAGGGATATTATTTTTAATTTCTGGGAATGAATAACGCTACACCAGAGGCCGAAGAACAGGCGAGTGGTGTTGTGCCCATCTTGGGATGAGGAGTGATGGTCATAAACTAAAACACGTGGAATTCCACCTGAACGTGAGGAAGAGCCTCTTCCCACGGAGGGTGGCACAGCACTGGGACAGCTGTCCAGGGAGGGTGTGGAGTCTCCCTCTCTGGACGTGTCCCTGTGTCACCTGCTCCAGGTGACCCTGCCTTAGCAGGGCACTGGACTGGGGGATCTCTAGAGTCCCCTTCCCACCCCACTCTTATGGGATTCTGTGAGCCTCTCATTGCTGAGTCAGCATCCTTGCTAAACCCAGGCTTGGAGGCTGCTGAGGGGGATTTTTAAACTTTCAATAAACAACAACAATAATACAGATTGTAAAGAAAAACACACACACACAAAAGAGTAGCTTGGAAAATAAACACTCCCCTCCTCTGGAGATTTTTTCTGTAATCGAGGCAATTTTGCTAAAAACTTCAAAAGAACTGAGGCTGGAGGGTCCCAGGGGTTTAGAGCCCTTCTATGAAAGCTAATAGGTTGCCAACACTGTGTAATAAGAACATGCTTGTTCTAGTTTTGGAGCTCTTCAAATAAATAAACAAACAAACAATCCAGTTTTCTCCAATTCACCAGGAGTGCTGTTACACTCTCTCCCTCCCCTGCTTTTTCCCCTCCTCAATTTTATCATCTTGCACTTAGCTACACCTTTCTCAAAATACTTCCAGTTGCTACCATAGCTGAAAACCCTAGAAGTCTCCTCCTCATCATTTCAGACACAAAAAAGAGGCCTTTTTGGCACTTCTAAATAAAATTGGAGACAAAGTTGGAACAACAGAAAACAAGTGAACTGTGACACAAAAACATATTTATGGTTTAGTATCCAGCCTGGTACTGGAAAACTCAGAATTTTAAGTACTTTACAGACAACTTTTCTCCCTCCAGAAAACAACAACAGTGGAAATCAGCAAAGTCACTTAAGCTGTGGCAAGCTCAAGGAAAGCCATGAGCCAAGCATTTTCTGATACTCTGGATCCAGTGTCCAAAGGGATTCGGTGTCCAAAGCGCTTCTGGCCACGTTCCAAAGTGCCTCATCTCATCCACCCCCAAACACAATCTTTGGCCCATCCTTACGCCATAAAACTGTCCTCCCCTCCTTATTTAATAAATAAATATAGATGTGGGAAGGGGAATGTGAGAGACAAAGAGCTGCACTGGGTAACGGCATCCAGAATTGTTTGTTTTGTCGGTTTTTTTTAATTGCAGGCAGCAGTCATAGAGATCATGAAATAAATGTTTCTGGCTAATTGCAGCCTCCTGAACAGCTTGTTAAAATGCTGCAGGACAAATCACATCTGCCACTGCCACACAGCCCCTGACTAAAGGCAAGGAAACAGCTTTGCAGTAGGACATTTACCACTAGAGCCAGGAAAAGTTCACTTGAAAGGAATTCACTTTGTAATTACACTTGAATGGATGTTGTACTGAGCTTCTCATACCTAATGAACCTCCTTTAATTAATTTCTCCAAGAGATTGTGAATATTAATTCCTAAACCACATATTATATGTTTAAAATAACCACCTCCTGTTATGTGTTCTGCTGTCTCAAAAATAAGTTTGTTTCTGTTATAGATGGAATCACTTTCTACAACAGTGGGCTTTTGATTTTCTAGAACTAAATTGGACGGATTTTCCACTAAGTGACAACAAGCCAAAGAAATGGAGGAAAAAGAGAATTAACGTTTGCATTTTGAGAGTTAAATCCTGAAGACAACAGGTCTGTGGTCTCTGGCCATGTTAATAACAAAGATACCACCACAAAATACAAGCTGTGATGTACTTGGCGTTGCATGTCCTGCTCCTCAAATCCCACAGTTTAACACGAAAGTGAATTTTTTTTTTTTTTGCCTTCGGTATGGCTCTACAGCTCTGAGCCTGTCTTGTAGCAATCAGGACGAGTCAGTGTCAAATATGTGCAGTTTTGCTGATGAAAAGCCTTTTCCTGCTGAAGTTTTAGTTTCCCCCTGATCTCACAGTTCCCAATTTGCTTTAAAAGCATGTACAGTCTGTCTGGGATTGGTAGGAGTGTTTTGCTTTGGTCTTTCATAAGGGAAATGAGCACTAATTTGGGTAAATGATACAGGAAGTACATCAGCTCCAACAGATTTACAGGACCATTCCAAAATGGGACTTAGAGACTTTTGATGATGCAGTTTACATCATCTGCTTTTCAGACACAGCTTATGGAAGCAGTGGAAAAAAACTTAATTATTTAACATCATCTGAAGGTCTAAGCAGGCATTTGCCCTTCCAGAAAATAAGAGGACATTAGAAGAAAGATGTGAGGTCATCTGTTACACAGGATACTTCAGCAAATTAAATTAAAGACTGCTTTCCTCAAAAGCGTTTTTACTAGAGGTCAGTACTCAGAGCTACCTCCAAAAAGGAGTTTCATGACCAAGTGTTCCCAGGGAGGCTCTGACAAACACTCTGGGAGCTTCCAGAGCTCGGACACATCCCAGGATCTCGCTGCTGCCAGGGCTCTGGCTCTCCCTGGGAGCCAACCAGAGCCCTTCCCACCCCAAGAGTGACAGAGCTTCACTTGTTCCCTGCCACATCCATCAGTGCTTCCCTCTGGACACTCTAAAGGCTCCACACAGGAAAGCCAGCCCTTAGCAGGGCATCCCGAGCTCACTGCCGGCAGTTCTTGTATCTCCAGGCAAAGTTTGTTATCTCCCAACTATCTGAAGTCAAAGCAAGTTTAAAAAAAGAGCAAGAAAACCCCCACCGTGCTCATTCACAAATTCTGACACAGACAACACAACTACCAGTGTTTATAGAGGGTAAAATTCCCTCTCCTCCTGCCTCTGGGATTTCCACCCGAGTTTGAGCTCTGGTTTGGGACTGATTTCCAGCACCCCTTTGGGTGTTTCCCTGTACAACACGTGGGGAGATGCTGGGGGCAGGCACCAAACACAGCCCAGAGCAAGCCTCAGCTGAAGCTGTCCATCATCCATCACTTCCCAGCTCCAAACATTCCTGAATAACCAGGCTTGAACAGAATCGAAGAGGATGTTAAAAACACATCACTTTGCCATAGAACAAGTTACCCAAGCAGCTACTTACATACAACTAAAAACTGTGTTAGTAGAAAGTTTAATTGTCAGTATTTTAATTTTGCAGTATCTTATCCTTACACGTTATTTCCTTGTTTGATCTTTTAAATCAATTTTAGTCAATATTTTAATTAGAAAATGGTAGAGCCAAAGTTCAATCACTCTAATTGGTATTTGACATCTTCTTCAACACCGAGAAGCACAAAAGGTATCCAATTTTAGATGAACTATGGGGAGGTGTCATCTTTCCCACTGTATCCAATATTTGTCCTTTTGCATCCTACTACATGACCTTACCCAGGTAATTCTTCCCATTAAACAATATTTTTGCCAAATCTGCTCCAGAAAGGAGCGGCTGACATTCCCTGTTTTTAAGGCAACGTGTTTCTCTGCTGATAGTAAATACCAGACCCACTACAATTAACACACACTAATCTACATGAAGAGTTTTAGCCTGAGGTTTTATGACCTTATTAAGTAAATTTAAATGTGAGCTGTCACCAAAAGGCAGCTTTTTCCTCTGGCTGCAATTCCTGCCCCTTGTCCTCTCCCTGGTGCTGGCAGTGGTGCCTGTGGGGTGTGTGTGTTTTAATTCTGCTGCACAGGGAACTGAGGAGCAGTGAACCTGTGCACAAAGGGCTTTTTTATTCCTCAAGTTGCATATTGGAAAGAGGAAGCCCCTAAATCTCCCCAAAAACATTTAATTCTTTCTCTACAGAATTAAATGGGCTGAATTTCACACATGAAGATGGAGATGGTGGGACATCTATCAGGATCAATTACATCCCTAACACCCCCCGAGCATTAAACACAGATTATTCCCATCTCACAGGAGGTACAAACCAGACAGAAAAACAGAAACAACCTCACAATTGTAAAGTATCTTTAACAGCAGCATGAAAAAGAATAATTCTATTACTTTTACCACCCCATTACAGGTATAGGGTCATTCCTCTTGTACAGAGTTAACAGAGAGGCAGCACCACTTGTTACTTGGCTCTTTTGTCTCTAGAAACACCAATAAAACAATGTAAAAAGACTAAATTACAAAAAGTATGGATTATTTGGTAAGAGAAATAGCACAAGTGACAGTTTTAAAGGTACCCTGAAGATTGAAATCCACATCCACACTGAAACTGCTCCATAAACAACCCGGTGTCCACGCTCCTCATCTCCCACTCTGCTGGGAATCAGCATTCCTGCTCTTGGCACTTTCTGGGACACCCAGCATGAAGCTGCCTTGGTGCAAACCCACCTTCATTTCTTCTAAAACATTTTTCTAACCCCTCCCTAAGGCCTTTTCCTTGCTACATCATGTGTCAAATATATAAATATATGGAATATTTTCTCCCTGATGTTTTAGCTACAGAAATTTTACAGGTTCTTAGCAGCTGCTGCACTTTACACCATGCTTTAGTGTTGCAGTTAAAAACTACAAGTTTCAAGGTTGATCCAATTTTTTCTGCTCTAAGAAATTTTAAGCATATCCTCTTGTCCAAAGTCTCCACTGAGTCCTGTGTGGAGCAGTGAAGGTTTTTAACAACTTAGCCAAAAGCAGGAATTATTTTCTTTTGTGAAAGCATTAGAAATCTAATTGCTCAGAAATAAGCACTAAGACATCTCCATCTTTCACGATTTTATCCCAAATAGTTTTTGTAACCATACAAATTTCCCAAATAACCTTCATACCCGAGACGAATTACAGAGTACAAGTAAGCTGTAAACAAATAAAATGCTATAAAGTGTTGTTTCTGTATTTGTTCATTAAAATATTTCTTTGGCTCTTACTCAAGCAGTAGGTAAAAATGGCTGCAAAAGGTAAAGAAAAATCTTTGTAATTGAGCGCACATCACTGAATTAATCAGCTGCAATTGGTAACAAGATCTACACGTGGGAAACAGATTTGCAAAATCATCCTTGAGAAGTTTCCAAATGTTTCTCTACAAGGTTAACTAAAATATTACTTCAAAAATCAAAGGTCAGAGGCACAGCGGTCCATATTAAAGAAGTTTAATAAATTCCAAGCCCTGGCAGAGGAATCCTGGAACACTGGAAGGGGAGGCACAGGCAGGATGAGGGCGTAGCAAGGCTGCCACACGCCTGGATCAGCAGTTCCCAAGTCAGAGGTCACAACCCCAGGAGGGGTCATCCACTTAGGAAGGAGTCAATTGTTGATGGTGGCACTGGGGACTTTCAGCTTGACAGAGGTGACGCTTGTAGATGGCAGTAAGGTCACAAGCAGAAAGGTTTGGGAAGCACTGACCCAGATAATTGCAGGGAACTGCTCTCTCCTTCAGCAATCAGGGAAAAGTGACAAAATGTTTTCTCTGGGCCGGGAGGAAAATGGGTGAAAACTTCCAAGTTTAGCAGAAACCTTCCAGTCTAAATCATTTTATGGCAAACACAAGTCAGTCACAGGACTGGCACATGCTGAGAAAACAGCACTGGACTTCAGCTCTTCAAGCTCTACACAGAGGGCCAGCCCAGACCACACTGGGTGTGGGGGGAAGAAGAAAGGTCATCACTTTTTTCTTATTTGTTTCTTTTTTATTATTGTTTAAACTGCTACCAGTTGATTAAAGGTAACTGTTTTCAGTGCAGATTCACACCTGCCCAGGGGCATCTGACTCTGCCCTGCAGGAACAGAGCTTAACAAGAGTCCAAACATCAGCTGAGGACACGCACCCGATCCCAACAGCTGCAATTCCAGCTCCACGTTAAAACCCGTGGAAGCTGTCCCTGCCCATGGCAGGACGGGGAACTGGATGATCTTCAAGGTCCCTTCCACCCCAAACCATTCTGGGATTCTGCAGTGACTCTGGAGAGCTGGAAGATCAAATCTCACCAGTTCAAGGGACCTCCCCACCTCCAAACCATTCTGGGATTCTGCAGTGACTCTGGAGAGCTGGAAGATCAAATCTCACCAGTTTAAGGGACCTCCCCACCTCCAAACCCTCACCACGCTCCCAGGGTTACCGACTCCAGGAAGATCTTTGGTTGGGAAGATTCTGGAAGTGCTGCAGTTCCCACTGAGGCACATTATGGAACAGCTCTTCCTCCCCTGAATGTCCCTCCTGGGACACTGAGCAGCCAAAATGTCATGGCAACACCCCAAGCTCTGTCACCTAGGGTTGTCTCCAAGAAGCAGAAGACTTTGCACTTTGAAAGATTTCTCTGTGTGAAAGGTTTTAAAATAAGGGTCCCAAGGCTTCTGTAATTACTGACTAATCCAGGTCCCTCCTGACCAGAGGATTTTAGTGGGAAACCCACACCAGGAGCAGCTGTTTCATGCATATCATTACAAAATTCTATCAAATTTAAAAAAAAACAAAAAACCCTCATATTTTGTAAACATGCTGAAACAGTCTAAGAAGTTGGTTCACATCATCAAAGAAAAAATAAAAACAGAGCAAAAACCTCCACACTCTTTAAAACTCAACATACTCCTAGAACAAGTTGAAAGTTAAGCTTCTAGTAGCCTACCATTAAAATATATATGTATAAATACATCTGTATGAACACACACAAAAATATAGAATCAAAGCTGCAGGGGAGTCAAAATAACAAAATAATAAGTTTTCATAAGCCTTTCTTGGCATAACACCAGCACTGTAACATTTTTTCCTCTGCCTTTCTTTTTATAAATAGACAGAACCTTTGAACAGAAGGACAAAGGAAATACATCCAAACACACTGACATTAGTCACCAATAAGCTCTTTAAAGGGATATTTAAGCAAAACAGACCAGAATGGTACTTCTCCACCCAAAAAATATCCATTAAAGTATTAAACATTATACATTTTTAATTAAGCACTTCAGCTCAGAAATTCAGCCAGGCTTCTGACCACCACTGATGAAGCATAAGAAGTGAATTAAAGAAGTTTCCTAATCAAAGCAGCAGCTACAGCATCTCCTACCCTTGGCCAATAGCACATCCCATGAGATTTCTGTTTGGACCATTTTCAAAGATATTTATTACACTGCAAGTAGGAGTAGGAAGAGTGTAAATGAGCTCTTGTGTAGCAGTCGATTGCACGGCCACACTTCAATAAGATGTGTGCACCTATTTCCACAAAATGGCTCCTCAAAGCCATTCCACATCACCAAAGTAGCCCCTTATTTAAAAAAATAATTTTAAAAAAAAGCATTAAAAAAGGCAGAGAAAAGTTATGAGCTAAATATTTTGCATTAGCACCATCTGAAACTTTTTTTTTTTAAACTCTCTTCCCCTCAATACCAGAAACTCTACACCAGTTTGCAAATGAGATCTGAAAAAATAAATTGATCACTTGTGATCATCAATTCTATCAGTGGAAGTAGAACTAAAAGGATTTAATAAACTGTGACTTAAGAATAAAGATCAAAATAAGTACTTATCAAAATAAGCACCACAGCAAGAAGTCTTATTTAATTATTTATTTGAAAGTTTTGCACTGCAAACACGAACAATGGGAAAAGAATCTCTGGAACAGGAAAAATTATGTGAATCAGTGGTACTGGATTGCTGAAACACTTGTTATAATAAATATCATAAAGCATAAGGCACAGTAGCACCAATTCCATTCCTATCTTTCCCAAACAATTGGCGTTTTAGAACATTCCTAACGCTAACAAAATATTCTCCAGAGCTGAAGTGTTTGTCAAGTGAAGCTGTGTGTCAAGTTTCAGGCTGGAACACTTCTGGCCTGGCTGGCAAGATCTTTAAATAAGGTCTTGTTTGTTTTTTAAAGGATATCCTCCCTTCTTATGATATAACATGAAAAATGCTGGGGCGACATGTTATTTTCCCAGCACAGTTTTTAGACTCAATGCTGCTTCTAGAACTATGCCATGAAATCAAAATATTTTCTTGCATCCAAGCTGCGCTGAATGCCAGAGCGACGCTGATCACAAGGGAGAACCATTCCATGTTTACACACATAGAGATAAGTCAGCCACCTTAAAAGTCTCCTTTTCCTGTTCATGTGATATTTGCCAACATCCATTTCATGGGAACAGCTGATTTTCCCATACCAGCCCGCAGTGTCCCAACACACAGGACAGAAGACGCACATTCAGCAAAAAATATCTTCCCTTAGATAAGGCTGGGCGAAGTTTCCCCAAACCCCATAAAGATTCCACGCCACCCGATGAACAATGATGTTGTCAGGACTGCTCGTCAGTTCTTCTCAGCAACACCCCAGACAGCGGCCAAAGCCTCACTAAAAGGGCTTTTTTGGCCTAAAATGCCTGGGACCAAACACAGCCTGGAGATAAAGCTCCAGCTGGACCGTGCCCTGTCCGCTCCCACTGCTCAGCTCCGGTGACAAAGCCCCTGTGTCATTGCGAGCCACATTGCTGGGGAGGAGGGCGGGGTGAAAGAAGAGAAGGGAGGCACACAGGGGGGAAAAAAAAAAAAAGGCAGTCTATAAAATAGATGCAACCTATAATCCGTGACATTCAGTCCTTCAGCGGCTCCTCCTAAGATAAAACAGCTGCACCGCCTGCCTGCAGCCAAAACCACGGGCAGTTTTGGGAAGGTAAAAAGCTGGGATGAAAATCTGGGCTGCCCTCCTGGCTCCTTGATAACGACCGCTGTCAACAGCTGAATAAAACACGCGGGCACCCCTGAGCATCTCGTTGTAAGGCCGATTAATTACAAACCGTCTAAAAGTAACAGCAAGAAGATACAAAACCTTCAACAAAAATAAACGGGCCAAAGGCCACACTGAAATCCGTGAGTGCGGCTCCGATTTCCAAACCTTACGGATCCAAAACAAGGAGGACGCACCGATACTTCACCCTCCATTTACATCAGCACCTCACCACCCTCCTGCCCAGCTCCACTTTCGTTATTATTTGAAATAAATTAGATTGACTCAAAACAAGCAAAACGCCTCGACACCGGCTGGCTCCGTACTCCAGCTCCCTCACCCTGCATCCACATCCAGCATCCTCCATCCCGGCCCCCCCACCCTCCCCTAGTCATCCTCCCTGCACC
>VZTX01023093.1:0-66705 GCA_013400915.1 Pardalotus punctatus
GGTACCGCGGGCAGCGCCCGCTGGGGCTGTAGGGCAGCCGGGGACTCGGGGCCGGGGCTCCCCTAAGCTGCCCTGCAGAGGGGTCCCCGCCTCGCACGGGCCGGCGCCTCCGTGGGGCACAGGGGACACACGGGGGACACACGGGGGACACCTGACAGATGGCTCTGCAGCGGAGCCGATCCCTTAAGGAGCTTGCGGCACCGCGGCGGCCGGAGGGCAGGCGTAGGAGCTGGCGTGCCCAGCTCAGGGAAAGGGCTTGGGTCGTTCCGTGGGTCGAGAGGCGAAACCGGGTTTGTACACGGCGGCAGCACCGGCAGACAGAGAAGTGGAGGGTCCTGTCCCTGGGTGTTCTCTATGGGCCCTTTAAATTCGCTGCTTTGATCCCCTAATTCCAATTGCATTAGGTCGCTGCTGGGAAAAAAGCACTTAAGAGATTTTTGCAGTGAAAACCTGACAAAACCTCAGCAAAGCTTTTTGTTGGAATGTCAAAGCTTATTAAAATACCCCTGTGTGGAAAAGTAGTATTCTAATTTTTTGATAAAGAAACTGCCCCATGACTTTTTAAAACACGATGCTTAAAAAAGGGCAAAATGAAGCCTTTGTGATGCTGACTAACCTGGCTTTAATAATTTCTCTGACTTGTGTAAGCTTTAAAAATATTTAAAGAATATTACCTGCACACAGCAGCAAACTGCCAAACATTATTGGAAATATAAACTGTGCAGAATCCCTGTCATTTCACAGTAAGTTATGGAAATGGAATAAACATTTATGCACCAGCTCTCTAATGACTTATTTTTAGAGTGGTTATGGAAATGGGAGGCAGAGAAGGTTCTGTTTGCTTGTAAATAAAGGCATTTTTAGAGCTGCATAGTAATCAAGGAAAAATTGTACTTTACAAAATAGGTGGGGTTTTTTTGGTAAGTCCTTTTGGTCATATTTCCTGTAATCAACATATTGATTACGGGGCAGACTTGGGAGTTTTTACAGGCATTAAATAGGACCCTGAGGATATAAATTAATATGCAATAAGATTATTCCATGTAATTCTACATTAACATATATGTACAGGTATCTCTATTTGGTGTTACTTTATAATTCATTAGATTGAATTAGGATAAAGCAATATTAAGAACCTTGTTCCCCTTCCTTCTAGCAGAAAAATTGACAAACATCTCTTCTAGGATGGCTTTGGTTTGGATTCAAACACCAAGAGAGAGCAGACCCCCCCTCCAAACAGAGACTGGGACAAATGGGTAGACTTTTCCAAAATGTACAATTCAAATCAGGAGTATTACTTGAAGCTAGAAGAGTTGAAGAATGCCCACATGGAGACCATGGCAAAATTGGAAAGTATGTATCGGAACAAACTGTATTTAAAAGGAGTACAGCCCTTGGATAAGAGAAATTACACTTCTTCAAAGTGCTGTAGGTAAGTTTGGGGTCACTTTTTAGCTGGAGATTCCCAAATGCTTTGCAGGCAGCTGTAAAACAGCAGGGTGTGTTTCTGGGGCTGGAAACTTACTCTCTCTGTCTCTCATAACCAGACAATCAGAGAAAAGTCAGTTTTAGTACATAAATGCTCCTTAATTGGCTAATGATCTGTGAGGTTCAGAGGTGGGTGTGCAGCAGGGATTGGGCAGTACATTTAGGAAAGCACAGGGCCTTTCCCAAGTCAGGAAGTGCTGACTTGGTGATCAGCACTAAAACCAGGATCTGGTTTGAGTGCCCAGTGTGCTGTTCTTTTCCCTTCTCTCCCCACCCCAGCCGCTCGCTTTTGCTTCTAGTGGTGGTTCCTTAGAGTGGAAGTCACTGGCTTTGCATCAATGTTGGACTGGCTCAAACCAAGTTTTTTTTCTCTTTTTTCAAGGGCAACTTGGGACAAGAGCTCATATCAGCCTCTTACCCTGCACAAATCCTTTTCAGACTCAGACTTAAGTGATCCCTTGGCCTCAAGTATATCCGATGTGTCTGATGGAGAATTAGTATTTCAAGAAAATGGCAGTGAAACTGGATCATCCTCATTTGCTAAGCAGCAGATTGAAAGAATGTGGGACGGGTTCTCTCTGGAGGACTACATCTCCCGTGCCAAGCACAGCTTGCCAAGCTCACCAGCCTGCAGGACGGTGCACAAGAAACGGAAAGTGTGGTCCCCCAGAGTCACCGTGCCCAAGCCTTTCCAGATGACCATCAGAGAAGCTCAGAAGAAAGAGCAGAACATCAAATCCAAGTCACAGATTGAGCTGGAAAATCACTTACTGAAGAAACAGCTAGAGGAAGAAGCAGAGTGTCAGAAAAAATTCCGAGCCAATCCAGTGCCCGCTGCCGTCTTCCTGCCTCTCTACCAAGACATCGTGCAGCGGAACGAAGAGCGCAGGAAGTCTGTGAGGGAGAGGAGCAAACTCAAGCTCCTGGCTTCCCAAAAGCCATTTAAATTCATTGAACGAGAGAGGCAAAGGAGTGAAATCAGGAAAATGCAGTTAAAAGACATTTCCCCACCTGAAAATAAAACTAAAGCGTTCAGAGCGAAACCAGTTCCTAAATGTGTTTATAGTCCAGATTTCAATGACAGGCTGAAGGAGGAGGAACTCTGCAGAGAAATCAGGATCAGGATGAGAGCTGAGGAGTTGCTACGGAATTCATCTGTACCCAACAGCAGACTGGCCTTAAAAGAAACCAATAAACAGAAACACAAGAGCACGGAACCAAAGCAAACAAGACAGAAACCCAAGATCAAATCAAGCGTTCCAGATTTTGAACGCCTACATGAGAAATTCCAGAAACGCCTCCTGCAACAAAAAAAAGTGAAACACCTCACAGTCTGTGAGCCTTTCCACCTCCATACTTCATACATTCCCTCAAAAAAGGGCAAGATCTTGAAGGACATTCAAGAGGATGAAGAAAAATTGAAGGAAACACGGTGGCCATTTGCCTCTCCGAGACGGAAACCTCAGATGGGGCAGTCAGGGGCAAATCCACAGCTCTTGGGAACAGGAAAATCTAAATCTCCCAAAAACACAGAATCCACAAGACGACGGCTACAAGCACTAAGGTGACTACTTGAGAGATGCTCTATGTTACATACACTTGAAAAGGAGATTCTTTTTTTTTGTATTTTGTATCAAATAAAATACCAAATATTTGGTATTTTATTTGATATTATTTTTTGTATTTCAGCACGTATAGTTAATTCTTCTGTGCAGTGAATATAGGACTTAATTTGTTCATATAAGGGCTTATAATATAAATCTTACAATTTTAAAATATAGTACTTAATTAGGATTGATTATTATTAAAGAAACACTAGTGCATTTTTGTCAGAATGTCCTGAAGAAAAATGACTGCTGTTTCCTAGGATATCCTGAATCCATTAAAAGGGCACATACCTTGTGTCCTCTCATGGCAACCCTGTTTTTCTCTTGGGAATCATCTTTGCCAGAGACTCCTTTGAAGTCTTGCTCTAGATTTAAAATGAATTCAGCCTCAGTTTATTTTCCCCACCAGGAATTCACTTGAGGAAAAGAGAAGGCTGGAAGAACAACAAAAAAGGAACAGATCCAAGCAGAAACAAAGAACGAAAAAATTCCAGAAAATTGTAATGGCTCGGGCTGAGGCCAATGACCCACATCAGAGCCTAGCTCAGATGTCTAAATCCAGATTAAAATCATTCAGGTATTTTGTTGCATTCCCCTGAATCCTGAACATCTCATTCAACAAGGAGGAGGAGAGGTTCAGAATTGCATTGTATGTTAAACATACAATGTGAGAAAAAATAGCATAGTCTAAGTTTAGATACTTACACATGGTAAATTAAACATGGTGCACGCAGCCGGAAAAAAAAAGTGGTCAAATTTAGTATTTCAAATGGGAAATTGTTGCCAATCTATATTGAGAAATACGTATATTTCACCTTAGAGTATTACAGATTCATGAACAGGGCACTCCTGTGTTTTCTCAATCGATGTATCAACTAAAGAGCAAAAGTTTATGAAAATCCAAAGGAAATGGAACAGTATGGATACAGAATATCCTTGCAGAGCTGGATACTGCACTGGTGTGGGAACAACTCCGCTGCAGCAGTGAACATTTCACAATTCACTTCTCTGTCCCAGCAGGTCCCCGCTGAAGAGGGCAATTAAAGCAGGAATATTTTAACTTCGCAGTGTAATAGCAGCGACTGAGGAAGCTGCTGGTGTTCAGGAGGAACGGGATCCAAAGTTACCTGGAGTAGAGATGCAATGCAAAGACTGTTTGTGTGTGAATGAGCACACAGGGACAAACACAAGGGCCTTCTTGGAGTGCTGTAAGCTGCCACTCCAGATAGCTCCAACTCTGACACACATCTAACCCCACGATTGCTGCTTGGCCTTGTGTTTGGGGCTAATTTAACTCATTCTGCTTTTCTAATCCTAAAAAAAATTAATCTTGCTTGAACAAGACTTTAGTGGGGTTTGTGATCTGGCCTGGCACAGTGGCGCTGCTGCAGTATTGACAATTTAAGGTGCTGTTATTTGGGGATGGTGGGAGGCACTGGCTGCTCTGCCCCTGTTGCTTCATGCCTGGGCAGGATTCTTGGGCAGCACCCTTGAATCCTAATTTCCAGTAAGATGGCACACTGTTAGTAACAGGAGCTTTGTAATGTCCATCTCCTCGGGCACGTGATCTGCTGACTCTGGGACGGAAGCAGAAAGCAACTGGAGTCAGAGCAGGTGGAGAATTAAGAGAGACAGTGGGTGATTGTAGATGTGATTTGAGTTCATTCAACAGCAAACTTCACATTACAGTGTTCAGCTTAATCAGATTTCAGGAGCTCTCAGCTGGATGTAAGATGATGCTATTCAAAGCAAGATTACTTCCCTGGTGCTGATGAGAAGTTCACTCCCCAACATGGGGAGGAATTCAGAGATGGTCAGGGAGAGAGGCTGGAGGAAGCAGAGGTGTAAAATGCGCCCTTAAACTCGTCCTTGTGTCTGACCTGTAATGCCAGAGCTGGCCCAATTGAGGATTGCAACCCATTCCACCTGGATTATCCAGTGCTCCCTGTGACCCCAGAGATCATTTCAGCTATGAATCAACAGTTTCATTATCCTGCCCTATTGACTGGGCCCTTGACAAACCAACTCAGGAAAAAAGTGTTCCACGATCCAGAACGTGGCCGTCCCTCTTGGGAGATTGACTGCTAAAGTAGCAAGATTCTCATCAGACTTTAAAAGTACTGATTTTTATATAATGCTATAAATTTCCTATGGTATATTCTGTTTCATTTTGCTTAGAACAACTGGAAGATCTGCATGAAATTAGCATGTGAAAATACCTAAGTATACAATTAAAAAAAAACAACAAAAAACCTCAAGAATCCAAACCCAACCTCTGTTTAACTCCAGTAGCCAGGACCTAGCTCTGCTTAGCCAAAGTGGCTCCTTCAGAGATGAACTGTTCAGTATCTCCCATTTATGTATCTTTAAGTACAACAACGTTTAGTTTGTTATGAGCAATTTAATTGCTGTAGAAAATTACCTCTTGTACTATAAATTAATAATGATTTCTCTTGTACTCTGCTTCCTGTAGGATCAACGAGAAGCAGAGAAGGCAGGAATATTTGCAAGAATTGCAAGAAATGGAAGAAAGAGTAAAACAAATGCCACTGCTTTTTGAAAGAGTCACTCAGGTTGCCTTGTTTCTGAACTACTAATTAATCTTGACTGGTACTGAATAAGACATTTGTAGCCTAATATTTTTAGAAAATACTTGGAAAACACTTTTCAGGGCAGTATTTATCCATTTCAATCTCTGTTGCCCTATCTCCATATAAATGTGAGTAATTTTTGTGACATTCTTGCACAGGGAGCAGAGAACTGCTGTAAAGGTGTGTCTGGTTCAGTCACAACATGAGAAATTCTGACCACAACCAAACATTGCTGGGACAGAAAAGTAAAATCTGCTATAAAATTTTCAAATATTGTTTTGCCATTCTTACCTGCAGTGAATAATCATTTTCACTTGTCACCTGCAATTCATGAAACAGAGAATTAATATAAATAAAAGCATCAAAAGACAGGCCTTTAATGCATTAGATAACATTTAACCGTTGTGTTTTTTCCACAGAAAAATGCCAGAATAGCTGCAGAAAAGCATTATTCAAACAGACTGAGAGCACTGGGGATTTGCCCAGAGTTTGTTTCAAAGAAGGGACAAGAAGCCAAATCACTGCAATTCTCCACTGCTGGAGATTTTACTGCCATTGCTGTCAGAAAAAGGTAGAGATTAGTGAAGGCTTTTTTTTTTTTTAAATCCACCACATATCTAATAATTAGAAAATTTTTCATGTGTAGATTTGGGGTTTTTTAAAATGATTTTTAGTATTTCCCAGGGAACTATTTGACTATGTGGTTTTCTTTACCAATGTTAGTGTTAGTATGTACTTTTGATTGCTTTTCCTGTATTAAATATTATTTCATAAAACAGAGGAGAGCTGCTTAACCAAACTGATTATGTTATGTAATGCAGGTCAAAGAAAAATTAAGAAAAACATTTTATATTTGTTCCTTTCAAAAAAAATTCTGGCAGGTTGCTGCACCTTTAAATTTTAAATATTTTTAATAAGCCTTATTAGAAATAGTTTTCAGTATCCATTGGGTGTTAGGATTTTAAAGGAAGCAGATTTAAAAAAAAAAATTGGAACGTATAAGCAATACTGTCAAGTTACTTTCTAGCATAAGGAGAGACTCTTGTGTCTCCCCTTCCCTTTTCCTTCCCCAATTCCACCCCAGCCACGACTACCAGGATTTGTCCTAGGTTACATAAATGTGGTTTAACACCTGGAAAGCATCTTCCCAGAAAATAAAACCCCACGTGCAATTTGTCTTTTCAGAATCACCAAGGTTAAAGTGAAAAAAAGGAAATCCTTCGAGGAAGCAGCTGGCGACCATCCCCAGTCTGAACATTCCTGGGAGGAGGAAGAGGAAGAGAAAGGAAAAGGTGTTAAAACTTCCACCCCAGATGAGCAGTCCAGGGAGCTGGAGGATGAGGATGAGGCCAGAGCCAGCCCTGATGTCTGTGAGCCTAAATCCAGCCTGCCCTCTGGCCAGCACGGTGAGGAGGAGGAGGAGGAGGAGGAAGAGGAAGCAAAGTCAGGCCCATCACTTGGCCATTCCCAGGAGGAAGAGGAGGAAGAAGAGGAAGCAAAGTCAGGCCCATCACTTGGCCATTCCCAGGAGGAAGAGGAGGAGCAGGATCAGTCCAGAGCCAGCTCTGGGTCTGGGGGTTACCAGGAGGAGGAAGCAAAGTCAGGCCCATCACTTGGCCATTCCCAGGAGGAAGAGGAGGAGCAGGATCAGTCCAGAGCCAGCTCTGGGTCTGGGGGTTACCACGAGCAGGAGGAGGAAGCTCAGTCAGACCCCGAAGCTGAGGGTGCTTTCCGGTATGAGGATGAGGAATATGAGAGTGATGATTGGGAGGAGAAGCCCAGTGATGAGGAAGGTGACTGATGGGAAGGTGTCAGGATGATCTGGGACTCAGGAACCTCTTCCCCTGCTGGCCATGGAACCAAAGGAAAACTTGGTGTTTTGCTACATGTACAAAATTCTGTGAATTTTTGCCTCTTAGTTTAAGAGCCAGTGCAGAAATTTCATTTGTTCCCCAGTAAGAAAGTTCAAGTTCCTGGTTTGTACCAAGAAAATAATTTACTTTTGTATTAATCCTCTTTATTCCAGCCTTCTGTGTCATTAGTGCACCTCTGTTCTTCAAATGAACGGCAACCTCATTGTTTAATAATAACATTACACAGTGAGCTGTGTAAGTACTGAGGGCTCATATCCAGCTCTTGCCATGAGCTGGCAAAGCTAGGGGAGATTTTGGAGGAGGAATTGCCATTTTATCCCTGTAAAAGGGCAATCTTTTCACCTCGGGTAATTCTAGCTGTATGAAACTATGCAAGGAAGTGCTTTAGTACCTCTTCTTACATACTGGTTACTCAGGACTTCAGCTACTCCACAAAAAAGAGTGGGAGTAAAATGTTTGGGATTTGTTTTTTCCCTTTTGTCATTAATACCTTTTCCAGTCTCTTTCTTGCTAACCTGTCATATGCGGTGTTGGGAAAAATCCCATCCATGTAAAATCTGTTATTATTCCTTCCTCCTTATTTTGTTACACAGTTTCTTTGTGTTTGGAGATTTTTTAAGCATTATTACTTTTATTTATTTTTTTAGTGTGAACATAACTAATGTGGATTTGAAACTTTTTTAAAACTTGAATAAAATATCTGTGAAAATATTAATCCTTTCTTCACAAGGTAGTTTGTTTGTGGTTGTCTGTATTCTGTAATTCTGAAGAGTTGTACAATTAATAATCACATATTACTGGTACTTGTCTCTAGGAAATCAGATTATCTGAAAGAAGGCAGAGGAACTCTAAATTATGTTTTCTCTCAGATTATTTGAAGTGATTTCAAAGAAAAAAAAGTCAAATCTGTTTCTAAGATTTGACAGCACTCAACTAAGTGTTCTAAAAGAGCAAATATGTTATTGTTGAACTACTAAGATAGGGATTAAAAATACCACTAAATTTCTTTGAACTTAAAGAAAGTACAAACCCAATGCATTTTAAGGCTTTAGAAGGAGTTGGAAACCTGTGTATAATTGAGATTGTCACTGAATTTTTACATATGAACCTTAGTAATAACAGAATTAATGAACATGGTAAATGTGATGTAACCAGGAAGAGTTAGGACAGCTTTTGGAGGTTATACCTCAGCCTTTTTTAGTATTTCTGGAAAAGAAAAACAGATTTGTGTGGACTAAGGAGATCAAATGGATGTGGTTTCCCAAGATTTGCAGGAAGCATTTGACACAATTTGCTATCAAAGGATCTTAAAGAAACCGATCTTGTTGTAGGAAAAGAAAGATCCTCATGAATGGGAGATCAAACCTTGAGATATTAAAGGAACCACTTATGGAAATCACTTGGAGCAGCAGGGCTTTTCAGACGGGGAGGATAATGAGATTTAAGTTAAAAAAACTGTTCAGAAATTGCATTACAAACATAAAGGGATAAACATTCCAATAGGGAATTAAAAAGCAGAGAAAGCAAAGAAAAATCAGAGATGGCAGGGTAGAAATGGGGACAGACAGGTCAGGGTGAATTAAACCTGGTGAAGCAAAGTACAGCAGTAAAAAATATTTCAAACAAAGAGCCACGTACACCTGTCAGGAGTTGAAAAATAGTCTGGCCTAAAAACCAAGTCATTCTTTGACCTCTTTTTTGTTTTTCCCCTTTTTTTTTTGCAAGGAGGATGATTTAAATGTAGACAAACCAGAAAAACTAATAGGATGACAGCACTAAAAAAAAAAAAAAAAGCTATATTTAAAGAAAAAACCTCAACATGAAAATCAAAATCTGGGTGAAGGATTTTGGTAAATTGCCAAGATGCAAAGAAGTACCATAGAAAAGAGAACAGAATATGTGGTACTTTGTCAGAACTCAAGATATTTTGATGCAATTAACATAGAGAAAAAAGTCTTGATTCTCAAAAGGTGATATAATAGAAGCATTTTAAGGTACAAGGCTCATTAGAGGAGAAATGCTGATGAGTTATGCTTCCAGGGAAGCCACCTAGCAGGAGGCCGAGGAATAGGAAAGTTTCTCACAGATTATTGAATATTCTGTCTTTAATATTTTAATTAATGGCCACAGCACAGAAGTAGGAACATGTTCAAAAATTTGCAAAGAAAATGAGAAAGGTGTATCTGAAAAAAGGATTAAAAATACCACATGGGAAGAGGAGGACAACTTTGCATATGGACTGTAGTATGAAACAATTTTGAAGTGCAAGAATAGTGTTTTAATAGAATAATTATATATATTTATGTTTTGAAATAGGAAGCCAGAAGTTTTGGATGTTGAGCTTTTTCAAGTATTCTTTCTATTTACAGCATTGTTTCCTCTAGAAACCATCTCCCCCTGTACATAATTATCACAACACCAAGCAGGTTATGTTCTCTTTTCTTTTGAGAAAAAAATTATTACATCATTGCCTTTTACAGCTGCTCCAGATGAAGAGAATAACAAAAGAATTCACCTTCTTGAAGAAAAGGTTTAAAGGCATCCCTATTTTGAAATTAGTTAGTCTCTTTTAGAATTCTCAAAGCTTCTCTAATGGCAGCAAGCAAAATATTTGCCTGAGCTTGGCAGATAATAGGCACTCTAAAGATCAAAATATATATAAATATTATTTCTACCAGTGTGTCTATCCAATTGCCCACAAATTGAAGTCAAACGTGAGTTTTGGATAAGGAATACATTTGTCCAGGAGTACTGTCTAGTCCATTATTACAAGATATGGCAGCTGCTGGCTTACAAGCATTAAAATAATAAAATCAGATAAATTAGATAAAATCAGATAAAATTAGAAATAGTTTGGTGTCTGTTCTCCTCACACTTCAGTGGAATTACAGTTTTACATCTCTGGTTATATAATATTTTGGTAATTACTTGGCTTTAGGATAAAATAAAAAGCCTTTGCATACTCCAGCAAAATTCAAAATTGCTTCTTTCTTCAACAGGAATTCCAGGTATCTGAGGAACGCCAGATCAGAACTAAGACTCGCAAATAGTATCAGAAAAATTCCTGTCCCTCCTGCCTGCTAAAATCACAGCAGTCAGATGGAGCAGAGAAATCAGGGATCACAGGGATAAGGCAAACCACGCAGACACGAAGGCAGGTGTAGGTGGTGGCAGGAGGTGACAGGGACAGCAGGACGTCCCCCCTTTAGTTCTGTCCCATTCTGGTCCGTGTCCCATGGAACTGCACCCCAGGATTTTCCACGTGGGACAATCCCCCACAACCCTTACGTGGCTGTAGCACAGAGGAGGCAGATGTTAACAGGCAAGAAATACTCTTATTTTCCAACAACACCGTAAATGAGACCAGAATTCCACGAGCACAAACAGTACCGTGGAAGTCAGCTGTCAACAGGACTGAAAACAAGAATATTTGCACCTGCACAGCTCAGAACTTGCTACTAATAGTCAGGGCTTAGTGACCTAAGCAGATTACTAACAATAGTTAGGCAGGTTACAATAAGAAGGTTAGTAAGATTAGGCAGGTTGCTGATTAACTGTAGCAACCACACTGCTAACACAGCCAGGAAATTCTGGTTGCCAGGATAATGAATTGTCACAAACCAGCCTGCTTCCACATTATTCAGATGATTATAGACACAGCTTTCCACACTTGCAGATGTACCTGGCTCTCAGGGAAGGCTGCTGTTAACTTGCTGTGCTTTTTAATGTGTGTTTCATGCCATCCCATGTTTTCTAAAATGGACAAAGGATACTCAAATTATATTTGTAATAAGTAGTAACAGCAAAAACAAGCCAAAACCAGCTTTTTGTGTGTCTCATTGTGACTAGGCTGTGCTCTAGGGAGCTCAATCCTGCAATGCCTTTATCCCCAAGGTAACTGGAATTGCTAAGGGCACCATCCCAGCTATTTGGGCAATGAGCTCTCAGATCTGACTCTCAGGGCCACACAAACAGGTGGGTGTGAGGCAGCAGCACTCGACAAGGACCAATTGGGGGTTTTGAGCTCTGAGTTTTCTAACCAAAAACACAACTGCAAACATTGCGTGACAGAATCTCATCCCGAAGTGCTGAGGCTCATCTGACTGACACACAGGGCCTGCTCATGGTGCTGCTGCAAAATATCCATTCCTAAGAAACACCTACCAATGGGTTCATAATGTTTGTGATACTGCAAGGCTGTGGCACTTCCCAGGACAGTGAGAATTCCCTATATCCCCTGCCTGTTAACTAGATCCACAGTTTATTCCTGGGTGACACCTTCCTTCTGCCGGTACTCTGTTAATGCTGATTTAATTCAGGCCTAGCAAGCTGAGGCTGAGTTTAGCTCTCCCCGTGGAGCTGGCTGGGTACCTGTTTGCCTGCTCCAGCTTGCTCCCATCCCTGAGAACTGGCACAGAGCCCTTCCTGTTCCCACAGCTCCCTCTCCTCCCTTTCCCACTGAAAGGCAGCTCAGTGCTGCTCAGAAATAGCCCTCAGTTTTCAACCAGCCACACAACTCCTGGGTAATATTCAACTTTGTATAAAGGGTAACTAGGAAAAAGCTGTTCAGTTTTATGCAACAGTCAGTTCTCACTCTCTCAGACACCTCACAGGCAGCACCACACCCAACTCAACTCTCTGCCCTCCCACCCTAATGCAGAGCCTGCAGTTCCAAAACATGGGCCAAATTCCATTTGAGGGCACACAGTTCAGCTCTGCACTGCTTACCTGTGACTGCACTCAATTTAACACTAAATGAAAATAAAATTCACCCTGGAAGATGATTCTGTGAAATAGAATTCTTCTTTTTGAGTCAGAGTTACCAATCCCAAAGGAATTTCCATCCCCTGCTATTGCTGGCAGCTGAAGGAACAGGCAAACCAAGCGGGGAATGAATGTCCAGGTACACCAGGATCTTCCAGCACTCTCCCTACTTTCCACTGCATTCTCCCAAGTCTTGTGTCTTGACAAATAGAACTCTATAAAGCCTGAAAAAACTTTGAATTCCTCAGTCAAAAGAAATTCTGGAAGGGCCAAGTATAAGGATGAAAGAGTCAAGTCTGCGGATGAGATTCCTGAAGTTTCTCACATCGTAGCACAAAATTATCCAAAGAAGCTGGACATCACAATTTATCTACTTAATCAAATCGTCTTGCAATAATCAACTAGTTTCCATGATGGAGTTAGATTTTGGGATTTTTCTTTAAATAACAGTTTTATTAAAGCCTCACTCAAACACATTATCTACACAATGGCACAGAGATACCGAAAATCTGCTTCTCCTTTATTTGTGGCTAGTGTTCCATCCTAACTCACTGCCACAAGTCCTTTACATACATCACCCATTCAACACAGGCCCTGAGCTCTGCTATTTCCTTCAGGCAGCATCCTGTAAAATAATGGAAAAGATCATAGCCTGATAAATTATTTGTAATTCGTGCATAGATGGCTGTGGATACAATGCACTTGCCATAAATGAGAACAAAGGACAGAGGCAGAAGGACATACTTGATAAAGTACTTGTGCATTCTTTTTACCCATAACCAGTCTCTGGTTTCAAAGAACAGTTTGAAATTAATTCAAAGTTTGTTTCAGGTGACAGGGAGCAGTCTCTCTCCTCTCTCCTGGCTACTTACTGTTGAACAGGGTCCAAGGCTTATAAAGTCCAGATCAATAAATCCTTCTGAGCATCCAGTAAGACTAATGAACTTGCTGAAATAATCTCAGGAAAATGCTCTAGACCACAGCAGAAGTTCTTCCCAGCCATTTTGGTGAGGATTAGTGGAAGCAGAAAAGGAAGGAAGGTCAGATGGCCACTAGTAAAGATGGGGGAAGCAAAGAACAAGAGGAGCTGTTCATTTGTCTCAGTGAGAACACACAAGCACAACCCAAGTGTGTGTTTCTTGTTTTTTGGTTAATCTACACAAATCACTTCTCAAATACACTGAGGGATCTGACAATCATTTCCCCCAGACTTCTGTTTTAAGCCTAGCATGTTTTTTACAGCCATTCTGGAACTAAGAGAGTCTTTTAGGTTTTCTGTTTGTTTGGGTTATGGCTTTTTGCAGGGAGTGAGTGGGGGATTGTGTAAGAGCCTGGGGTTTTTTTTAGAACTTCCTGCAGCATAATCTCTTTGGACTCTGTATCCCAGACAATTTGCTGCAGAACATCTACTTATATCCCAGTCACACAAAGAACAATCATAACAAGAAGTATTGTACTCTCTGCTATAAACACTGGTAGAATGAAATAGTAAGATTAAGGAAAAAATAGTTAAAAATAGAACTCTTTTCTTTCCAAAGGAAATAACATGATTTTCACCCCAGCCTCTCTTGTCATTGTTACAACAATGGTTCATTTTAGGCCATATCTGACTATACTTGGAATCAGGAAACCCTGGCACAAACGTGCTACAGCAGCTTGTACTTTGTTTGCCCTGAATGTCTGGGCAAGCACTGCAGGTTTCAAGGGACTTGCTAGAGGTTAACAAAGCTGTTCCAGGGGTACATTTTCCTACAGCACAACCCCAACCATATTCCACTGCTCCAGGGCACTGGAAAGCTCTGCAGGTTAGGAAAGTGAGGGTGACTTCTTCAGACCACTTCAGAGGAAGCAGAAGAACTGGAGAGAAAACTGCCCCACCCTGACATCACACATCCACATCTCTTCTGACAAGCAGCTTCTCATTTTCCAGAATCAAGATTTCTCCTTCTCTTTCTTTGTTCTTTTGAGCTTGGATTTTTAACTCTTCCACTTCAGAAGAGCATCTTGCTGCATTTCATGTTGGTCCTCTGGGTTTGCACCTCCTCTCCATCCAGAGTTCCTTTCAGACAGGCTCTTGAGTCCTCCAGTTTAACTAAGAATGAACCCTGGGAAGGGGAAAAAACGCTGCATGATAAATAATCATTTTGAAAGCAGCTTAAATGTTTTCTGCTCTGCATCAAGAGTCTGAGCAATCATTTGAAAAAGTGAGGTGGGAGGTCAGGTCCTTGTAAGAGAAGTGGGTGCTTTGATGGAAACAGGCACCAGGATTTCACTCACATCTTCCTCAGGACTCGTTTTGAACACTGAAAATTAATGTTATAGCTGGGCATGTCCCGCAAGGAAGACCCCAGAATCCCCACCAGCTGTAGAAATCTGCTATATTAAAGCTGTACATTATCTTGTCAACATGTAGAAGTCTTCCTTAGCCAGTCCATTACTGTTAATGAAATCCCATCTGTGTTTCCCCATCCCTGGATCTGCCCAACTGCAGGGCTGACTCCATTCTGAAGCAGCAAACTCCTGGCAGCTGCAGCACACGCCATGTCCAAAGGCTGAGTGCTTCTCCCTCCTCCAGCTCTGTGGAATAGGGAGGAGATCCATCTTTCTCCAGATATGCAGCAAAGTTTTGTGTTCAGGGCTCTCCACATCTCTCAGCTGAGGCCACTGGAGGCTGTAGCTCTTCACTTGTTGTCTCTCCGTTAGGATTCCTTCCCAACTTCCCTCTGTCTCAGAGCTGTCGGGGAATATTCTGAGAATATTTATTTCCTGCAACATCTGAAGACTATGATGCTCAGTCTTCCTGCTGGGGTGATTTACAAGTATCTTCAAACTTCTGGAATCCTTTCAAATAAAAAGTTCTGAGCCTATGTTTAAAAACCCAAGACTGACTTCACACTCACTCCAACCACTCCCTTGAGGAACAACGTAAAGGCTGGAATTCACCTGCACTGGAGTTCTTCCCAGCTGCTTCATCACATCAGCAGTTCTGGCAAATGCTTCCCAGGCAAGGGGAGCCCTGGAATTCATTTCAGTGTGTGGATCACCACAAAAACTTAAAGCTCATCAGCTTTTGAACAAATTAAATTTGTGGTCAGAGACAAAAATAACATCAGGGAGTATCCAAGACTGAGTGCCTTCATTCCCTTAATATATTTGGCCCATGGAAAAAAGTAGAATATGGAGTGATGTGATGCTTAAGTGAATAAAAATCAGGGAACTTTGGGGATGATGGAAACAACTGGTTGTTTCAAAGCACCGATGAGTGGTGGCTATACAGTGACAGCACTGTGAAAAAACAGCAGTTTTCTTCATCCCCTCCACCGAAGATGTGAAGTTACAAAGATGCAGGTCATAGTCACCTCATCGGGACAGCAGATGCATTAGCAGAGGAAGGAATCAATTCAGTCAATAAAGGAATAGATACCTGTCTATAGTTAGAAAATGCTTTTTTCAGAACAAGCTGTTCTTCTGGATCTCTGAGAAATGAGTGTTATTGAGTTTCTAAAGACACAGATACATGTATAATTAATATTGTCTAACTGCCAGACATCTAGAGTGTTTAGGACTTTAAATGTTCCTTTCCTTTGTTGTTTCCTCATCAAGAATGCATCTAACAGTTATGAGGGAAAGAGGAGACATGGCACAGAGTTATGAATTTCCTCTATAATGAGCAGGGGCTGATATACAAAGTTTAAAGTGGTGGATACAGAGACTAACTCAGAATCCATTGAGCAGGAGAACGGGATTCAGGCTTCTCTTTCTGGCCCTGTGGGGGGGCAGTACAGTGGTTTTCTGGTTTCTCCATCCCTAAAGTACAAATAAAACCCATCCACATTCCCACTACTCACTGAGGTTGCTGGGCAGAGAGGCCTCACACATGCAGAGTACTCTGGAAAAATGCAAGCTGGATTTCTTTTGGATCAAACCCACCAAGAGATTCATCCCAACCACCAGGGGGAAGCTGGTCCCAAGGACTAAAGGGCTATTCCAAAATAACCCCCTGGAAACACAGGCAGATGAACCCCGAGCCTGTGGCACTGAGAGTTGCCCTCTCCAGACTGTCACACCTAAAGGAGATGCAGGCAAAGCCTTGGAACAGGCACAGACCAAGGGCATTTGCTTCCAGCACAGGCTGGAAAGAGAAAGACAGTGTGGGGGAAAAAATGCTTAAGCTTTGTACTGTTTACTTGATTTTCTCTTTTTGAGAAGTTCAAAGCTGGCACCAACTGTGAAGAAAGACTTACTTGGTGTGATGGAGAATGTATTTTCTTAAGAGCGTAAAAGTTTGCGAATATTTCACGAAGGAACATCCAACTTTCACTTCACCTGTTGCATGAAAAGACATTTTATTAAGATGGGATTTACAGCATGAGTGGTTTACCAACTTAGTGGTCTTATTCCAAGTAATCAGTTTTGTCAGCAGATCAAGTAAATAACAAACTATGAGCCTTTTGTTACCACTGATGTCATCAAGAAGTGAAAATGTTGGCCAACTGCCATGTGTAATTCTTTGAGAGCATCTATTAAAAAGCAAAAGATAAATAGCAGATATAATCCATACTATCAATACTATACATTCTTAACCCTTCCCTTCATCTCAAAAATAATTAAAAAGGAGAATTTTTGAAGTGGGTAACTAACTTGGATTTGTTTTCCAGTTTACTCTCTCTAGTACTATCAAAAGTAAAACTTCTAAACACAAAATTTTACAGCTCTTCACTTAGGCAGAAAACCTGTTTCTCTAAGAAGCATTCACAAAGAAACAATGATTTTTTTTTTCTTCTATATATCAAGAGACAACAGGTATAAAAGCAGAAAAGGAAATAATAACTTTTAATTTCTGAAGAGAACATGAAGGAAACACTAGGATTTTTGCAATAGATGAAGATGGGGCCCAGAAGAAAAACAAAATAAAATTAATAAGCACCAACAGAATTAAGGTGAATTTTTATACAGTCTTGTCCTTCATAAGTAACAAACAGTCTCAAATTTACCTTGGTGTCACAGAGGTTTTGTATTCTTTATTTTGAACCCACAGAAGTCAGGAACAGCAGTTTGAAATGAACAGAATTACACCCTTGAAATGCAGCATAAGCTGCATATCTGCACGTGCCTGTGCTTGCTATTTCTAGGAAGAACACAAAGCAGATTTACCAACCACAATTCAATTGCAATTAATCTAATGGCAAAAACTTTACCTTTCTTTCATTTGAATTTCTAAGCAATCCCTTTTTTTCCTCTTTGATTCTTCTGAACATAAAGTGCACAATTTTTCTTCAGTGAAAACAGAGATAGCAGAAGATCAATACAGGTTTTCATCAGAATAATAACAACAAAATTCAATATGTCTCATTGAACCATAATTTATACTCTCCACAGAGGTGATTTTCTATTGGTCGAGTCAGTAAATTACTTTCTTCATGAATAAGTTTCAGTTACAAATTAAAACACAGCCTGATGAGAGCCTCTGTAGAACTGACCACACTGGACAGACTGAGTGCCACTACAGAGGTTTTACTGATTAGACAGCAAATTTGGTCCAGAAAACATCACATCTGCTGCAACACCACCAGGAATGGCACCTAAAGAGAAAGGGGGCTGCTATAATCTCCATAAATGCTGTCGTGGGACTGCCAGAATCAAAGGGTGGCTGGAGTGACATCACACAACGCTGTCAGCATTTTGCAATACTGTAAAACACCCTTTGGGTCACAACAACCCCGTGCAGCACCACGGGCTTGGGTGCAGCCAGGTGGGGATTGGGCTTTTCTCAGATGCTTCCGAGTCCATAGGAATTGGGTGAACTCACCTGGAAAACCACTTATCTGTCACAAACCTATGAGTTTTCACAATTTGCCATAAAACATTGCCAGGAACAGGAAAAAAAATTATACCTGACTATCTTGAAGGTCTCCATAGTTTGATGTTTGTTCTGTCTCACTTTACTCACACACCTTTGTACTCAAAAGAAGTGGGAAAAAGAAGGTTCCAGGGAAGCTGAAAAAAATGAGAGATGTAAATTTTGATACTGACAAAAACTGTTCAACATAATTTCAGGGAATACAGAGCAAGACACTTGCACTCTTTTCACATCCCTTCCAAGGGTTTGTCTCACAGGCTCACCCACATGAAAAAATCCCAGTGGCAGCAGTAATGCTCACAACAGAAATGTTAGGATTAACACACTAGGAAAACCATCTGGAGTTGAGAATGCTAAAGTGGAGAGGTATAAATCATCTTATTATTTCTAGAGCACTTCCTAGAAAGGCATTAGGTAGCCCAAGGAATGGAACACACAAAAAAAGAAGAGTGTTTTGCCAGGATCATCAGTGGATCATCCAAGAACCAAATTCTGCTTCCCTAATTAAGAGATCCCAAGTGCTCTTGTATTTCCATGGGACTGCTCCTGACAGCACCCTGAGCAGGACTGGGCTCTTGCTCACTTCTGTACGGAAAAGACACCAAATGAAATTTTTCTGGAATTTTAATCCAAATTCTCATTTCTGTATGAAAGGGGTTTGCTTAGGATAAAGTCACCGGGATTAATCATCTCCACAGAGCAGAAGCACCTCATGACCACTGAGCCCAAGGCTGTGCTGGGAATTACAGTGTGAAAATAGTTCCCAAGAGTTTATAATCTAAGCAATTAAGCCCAAAAAAGTTATATTCTGATTAAAAATAAGCCTTATAAGCATAGTGTAATATGTTTAAATAATGACTTATCCTTGATTCCAAATTGATTTTACCTTCTACTTCAGAAAAATACTACAATGTGAGTAATTCCCCCCAGGGAAAAGAAAAGGAATTAAGAACTGTACCTTTCAATAGAAACAGTACCTCTTAATCAATGCTTTAATGTTTTATTAAACTCCTTGCTATCAGGGAAATGGCAAAGCCCAGATTCAAAACTTACCTGCAGGTTTCCTTATTGCAATACAGTTTTCAGTAAACAAATATGGATTTTGAAGTTTTCTTTTAATATAATTAAAAATATGTCCTTTAGGCCAGCAATATCTTCTTCAAACACTGAGGTGCTAAAATTGCATTAGCAATTTTCTGTCCAGCTGTCTGGTTTTCAAAATCCATATGCATTATTGGCCTATGTGAAATCAAGGAATTTGCATAGATAAAATGAAGGATACACTATACACATTTCTGTAATTAAGAAGAAAATTAATGCACCTAATATTTATAATAAAATGTAACGAATTCCTACTGTCAGAAGTAGAGAGCTTAGAATTGCCTTGAATAAAAATTCCTAACTATCTCAAGCTTGTATCCTCAACAAAAAGCAAAAAAAAATGTAGGCAAGTGTCCCAGCCAAATGAATATTGAATCTTAATCCAATATAATACAACACAAATTTGTAAAAGACCGGTTCTCAACTAACCAGGCATTTGTCTTTGATTAGATTTATTTTATTACCTATATTTAGAAGAATCACTTTCCTCATCAGTCTGGACTTCAGGAAAGCACTTCAAACGAGGAGCTGGTTAAAATGGGGACAAGAATATCCCTGTAGGATGAGACACAGCGAGCCAGGGAAGAGAAAAATTGGAAAGCATTAGGCTAATGGAAGGCTGAAATTGATTTCATTTAATAAGCTTTGAAATGAGCACTGGAGAGAGGGAGGAAAGGAAAAGGAAAGAAGGAGTGTTAATGGCACAGGTCTGGGAAGACTCGGAAGCAGATGGTAGCAGCTGGTCTGCACACTTCTGGTTGCTAAATTTTTTGGATTTGATACAGATGCCCAATATTACACAATCCTTTAAGGTCAAAGTCATTAATAAAATAAAATAAAATAAAATAAAATAAAATAAAATAAACCACAATTCCTTGCCCCTGTAAGAGAGATGAATTGACAGGTTTTTTTAATAGCATGTAAATGTCTCCCAAAACACCAAGTCTAACCTTCTACAAACTCCCATTTGTTCTGTGGAAGCAGACAGTTAAAAAGGCTACAGAAATGCATTACAGGTCACCAGTTATTAGGAGATAAATTAATTTCTTATATTTTTCATGTTTTGAATCTAAACACACAGGAGTCTGAAGCCTGATGCTCCTGGACACTACAATGAAGTAACTTGAGTACAAATTCTGCCCCTAGAAATGAAATAAAAGTCAGTGTTTCTGAAGTCCTACCCACTTATTCTTATTCATTTATCTAGGCAGTCTTAAATGACATAATTAAAGCGTTCCCTTCAACAGCTGATATTCCTGATTCCAACAGCACTGCAGCCAAAGCAAGATTTCAGTGTTCAGAGCCATTATTGCTCTTCTGGAAGGATAAAGTGTTAAAACACAGCCGAACCCAAGCAGTGTTCTGAAGTGCCGTGAGAGGAGATGACATCATCGCTACAGCCCATCTGGGAGGAAGAACACGGAGCAACAGATGAGCCAAAATCACTCCTGGCATAAAAGGATAGAGTTCCACAGACTTCAGGAAATTTATCCCAATGTTCCTGTGTGTTGCAGAACAAAATGACACACTTCATCTAGTAGAGGTGAAACAAGGTAAAAGCCACAAAGACTAATGTAACATACCCATTTAGAGCAATTTAATATTTTTAGAGAAAATATATTTGTAGATGCTAAAAATCAAGGCTGTGGCAGCTACTAACATGGATCAATATGCCGAAAAAGTTGGATATCTCTGCAGAGATAAGAAAGAACATATGGTCCTTATTGCTAGCTAAGGGTCCCTTTTAAAACAATTTTCCCCAATCTGATTTGCCTTACAATTACCCTAAATCCTGCCATGATTGCTCTCATGGAGCATTCACAGAATTTGGCTTCCCTTGAAGATGTATTTTCCCTTGCCCTGGTTACCGCCTTTATTATTGATTTGTAGATAATCCCTGCAGTTACTAGAGAAAGGTTTTGGCAAGTTTCCCTCGAGGCTGCAGATGCCTATTACCTTATCAACAGAGCATCCTTTCTCCCTCGAGCCCTCAGCCTGGGCCCTGGCTGTTTCCCTGCGCACACTCTGTGCCGGGAGCAGCAGGGAGAACATTCAATATCCTCTCCCTGGCAAACAAGGCCACAGCTGCCAGCCCCAGCAGAGGGGCTGCTCTGCAGACCTGTCCCAGACAGGGGCCCGGCTGGACCCAGCTGCAGAGAACTGAGAAATCCCCCCTCCCTCCCCACAGTAAAATGTGCTGGCAGAAATTTGGCCCATTTCGCCCTTCCCTTATCAGAAGGAGATCAGGCTTATTTGAAAGACCCTTTTAACCAATGCAGAAGAAATGTAATCAGAAAAGTACTGTCATTAACATTTTCGACACAGGAGGTTGTATCAGAGAAGGGGGGGGGGTTGTCAGAGAAAAAACAGACTGAATATTCTGTTAACAAATAGAAATCACCCCTGAAGACAGGGCTGCCAGCATCTAAGCTGCATTCTGAGATCTGAGCAGTTAAAATGAGAAGAAAAGCTTAAAGAAACTTCTTTGAGCTATTATTGTGAAATTTAAACTAATACCTGGATAGAACTGCCTGCGTGAACAGCCAATACTGTTAAAGTATTTATTTTAGTGTAGCTTGTACGGTTGTTTTTATTTTTGTTTGGTTTTGGTTTGGGGATTTTTAATTGAGAAAAACATCAACTGTGGAATTTTTTGGTTGGTTGGTTTCCTAAAGGCAGAGAAGAAAGAATTGAATTATAGTTTGGGATAGAGCAATCACAGAAATATAATCATAAAATGGTTTGGGTTGGAAGGGACCTTAAAGATCATTTACTTCTAACCCCCCAGATTTTCTTCCAAGTCAATGCAAAATCTCAGAAGTCACAAAGGAAATACAAGAATGCCAAGACCTACTAAATAAAATTAAACATTTTTCCTTTTATTTTTGGATTGGTTGTCCTGTTGAGAAGATGGGGCATTTACACCTCGGAGTGAAGGGGTACAGAGCTCCTCTGAGGAAGACTCGTGCCTTGGGTCCAAACCTGGCTCAGCGGCTCCTCTAAAAGGAGCTGTTCTCTCCCTGGTGTCCAGCTGCCACTCAGGAGAAGGGACAGAAAGGCTCAGGGTTAAAAACTTCTCCCCTCCCTCCAAGCCAAGCCATCAGATGTGCTGACAGGGACTGCGGCCGTGGCCCCAGGCCAGCCCCGGGAAGGCAGCAGGAGCACGGCCGGGCGCTGGGGCCAAGGGCTGCCCGTCCCTGTCCGACAGCAGTCGCTGCAATCCCAGCGCAGGAGCTGCTCCTCCCTCCCATCTAACACCACCAGTGCTCCGGCTGCCTCTCTTCTCGTCCCGGCCCGCTCAGCTGCAGCGAGGCTGCTGCACAGCTGGACTGCAGTTGTGCGAGTGCTGCTTCCACCCCGAGCTCCTGCTTTATCCCGAGATAAGAAAAACTGCTGGTTTTCCACGAGTACGGCAAGCGTGGGCTGCTACCTGCCTGGGAACAGGTGGTTAGAGTGAGTGTAATGCAGAGCAGAAGCCATTTGTTTTGGAACTAATTAAATGATTGATTTACAGGCATTAAATAGGTGCAAGGACCTGAGTTACCCGGGGACAGTGTGTGCCAAGGGCTGAGCAGAGCCACCAGAACTACCTGGCCACCGAGAGGCTGTCCCCAGGCACTGAGCCAGCTGACGAGATCAGGGCAATTCCCACCGCTGCTTCTCCGTGGGTTCACATGAAAAACGAGAAGGGAAAAACCACACAAAACAAACCACAAACCAGAAAATGCAAACAAAGGGGAAAAGAAAAGGAAGCCAAACAGCCCGGGAGATCAAATAGGTATCTCCCTCCTCACAGTGAAATTCTCTGTTAAATTATAAATAAAAGTAGCCACTGACAATGAGATTGAAACAAAATAAGCGCCGGTGCACGGAGATGTTTTTTACTAAGTGCAGCGGAGTTTTGCTTTCTACCGAAGATACAAACCTGCGGCACTCCGGGGATTAGGAAGAGAAAGGCTGACAGATTTAACTCTTGCAGCACAAGCGGTTTCACTAAACACGATACCAACACGATAAGGCTGAAACCTGATCCCAGTGTGACTTTCACACATCAGAATGTGAATCCTGCTACTACCACATACTTTAACTCTAAACACCAACAGTTAAAGTGGCAGCTCATTTCCACGGCATATCTATGAAAAAAGTCTCACATGAGAAGAGGCTCTTGGTTTATTTATAGGCAAAACAGCTGCTTTGTGCATTCCACGATCTAGGCTGAGGTCTGCTCCCAGTCCTGCATGCACGGAGTTACCTTGTGTGGAAGTAAAACATGGAGCTCCTTTCCAAAGCCTTTTTCACTGGATGAGACACCTCCTGTGGAACACTACCGGGAATTTTCTTTACTCATAAGAAACATGATAGTTTTTGATGGTGGTGGCAGACTAACCCAGACTGCAACTACTTCATTTTAGAAAACAAAATGGTTTTCACAGCTGCTTTCCTCTCAATTTCCCTCCTGAAATGCTCATTAAATATACAACAAACAAAAGCAAATAATGGCCTCCAGTCAAATTATTAGAGGAGATGAAGAGGTTTCTCACCTGCACACTGAAATTATTCCATTCATAAGCACACAGATGACAGAATTTTCTACCACTCCCCACTTTCACCTACTCTGTTGTGCATCTGCCACCCTGCAGCTGAACTATAAAATATTATGCACTTTAGTTAGTTAACACTGGGCACATGAATGTGTGTCAGTACAAACAGGCATAAAACTCCCCCACGTTATTACAAATACAAGTGGCAAGAATTTTTTCACAGTCTCTACATTTGTTCTCACCTGATAATATTCATTGCAACTACAGGTTTCCAGGTCTCCCTAAATATTTCATCTCATATGGATTCACACTCTTAAATCACACCACTGAAATAGCCTACACTTCTATCCTCTTATATTTTTATGATCCTTTTAGAGAAGTTCTGTATAATTTATTTAGATTCATTATTGCTTTTCTCTCTTAAAAGCCATTTCATTTAATGTAGCTAGCACGTATATATGGATATATATATATATAAATAAAAATGGGGTGGGTGCCCACGTGTTCTGACATCATGCTCAGCATTTTGCCAAGCAGCAAGCTGCAGTTTTGCCAGTCTCATGCTGGAGGAGAAATCAATGACAGATTCTAGATCTTTTATATGCACACAGACTATAAAATGTCAAACACGCATAAACAAGCAATTCCTTTTTCCTGGAATTCCAGTCCACTATGTTTGCCCAGTTCTCAGATGTCAACATAAATCAAGAAAAGACTCAAAGACCAAGACGCAAAAGGACTTCCTACTACTTACAAAGTTTCAGAATGAATCTCTACAGTCATGAATAATCCCAAATGAACTGTCAGCACAACACACTTTGCAAAATGGAACATTTGCACACACACTAAGTGAAAGAATGGGAAAAACTCGTTGTTGGTAATTTAGACTCTCCAAATACATTTGGGAATATTCATCAATCCGGTTAAATCCACTCTGTAGTTTACAGAGTCACACAAAACTCACACTAAATACTAAATGCCTGCACACATTTAGGTATTAACATCAATTTAAATGACCAGTTTAATTAAAGCAGGCAAGTTCAAGCACAGACAAGGCCTGCAGTGAATTGCTGCTGAACAGACTGGGGAGAGGGGAGAAACCACTACGCTGTAACTCCTTTTTCCCCTCTTCTTTCCCCAAGCATACTCAGTCTAATCATACACAGTTTGTCCAAGCAGGAGCACTGTGTGGCTTTTCCTCCTCTTTGTTTTCCCTGCTTTCTCGAAAACTGTAACAACTCCTCGGCTCTTTTTCCAAGGAAGTCTGCCAGCTTCTATAAACGGACTCCAAACCTGGCAGGCAGCAGGCACAAGTCTGGTTGCAGTATCCCTGCTTTGCCATCTATTTCTGCAGACACTGATTCCAACACTTGCAAGCCAAGGGTATTTTCCCTTTGGTTTATCTATTCCATCTCAAGCAGTAGCTAAGATAAATTCCTTCAGAGACGATTCCATCTCTCCCCCAGGTGATTCACGCTACATGAAAGACTTCAAAAGAGTTTTTTCCTCCCTGACATTGCCAGAGTTGCAAGTCAGTACCCTGCACACAAAACCCATGCTAATTTATTCAGTTCTCTTATCTCCCTCCTTTCACTCTCTCAGCTGATAGAAGGCATGCCAAGTTCACGGTGCTCCCCTAATGCTGCACTGCTGTTCCCTTCCCCTTCCAAAGGGAGCATTCGCTGTATCTATTTAGCAAGATGGCTTTTAAAAATAGGAACACAAAATCCAGTGCTGAGTTCAGGATAGTTAAGGGAGATACAGCAGGTGCAAATATTCTCTTACACAGCATTTTCTGATGATATGACAAAGGAAAACTTTACTTGCAAATGGCTTAGAAGGACTTTTCAGGGTAATTTTTATCCCAGTGTTTTCCAGATATGGTAACCAAAATCCCTTTCAGCCTAAAAGTACTAGGAAATGTTTCAAAAGGCCAAATTGTACCAGACAAGACCGAGCTTTCTGAAGAGGGCCGGAAGATGCCTGTGCCTCCTTAGTTGCATGTTGTCCTCAAATTTCCCACTTTCATCCATTTATTACTGTCACAGAATTCCCAGTTAGGGGTACAGAATTTAAAGACAGCACAAGTTCAATATGTGGAAATAAATTCAGATAAAACACCCCTCAATTTAACAAGTAATTTGCTGAAATTTGGAGTTGGGCCCAGACATAGCCTAACATACAGACATAGCCCTGTACTTTGTGTGATGATTCAAAAAGTCAGCTCATGGTGTTTACAGTCAAAAATATCATTGAATAATTTTCTGGATGAGAAACATGCTACTGTTTAATTCGGATTTTTTTTCTCTCCTGCCTGATGCTGAATACACAGGAGTAAATTGGAGGTCAGCTTTTCATTTTCTAGCACCGCAATTTTTCTGCATTATTGAATCCAACACATTAACGTGGCAGTTGGTTGATCCTGCTGAACCTATTTCAAATCCAACCAAAGTCAGTCTAAAGATTTCCCTGCTTTGCAGTTGCTTCTACACATCCATCAGATTTTTCTGTTCAATGCTAGAAGCAGTGAGGAACGTGTTTGTTCCCTGCAGAAGCAGACACAAGCTTTGAACAAGGTACACAAGGCAGGGGAGGGGCAGTTAAACATCCACGTATCCATTTGAAGACATAAAGTGAAATTTAATCTCACTGTGAGGCACTCGTACCTCAGTCCCCCCTCAGAGGGTCACCCACCCCTTCAGAAGGCAATGCACTGATAAAATGACCTTATGCACTCCTGCATGTGCATCTTTTGTCCTGTCCTGGGATGGCCTACAAAGAACTCCGGTGCTGGTGAGATTTGAGTGTGCTTTGAAGGTGCTTTGGCGTTGGTTAGGAAAGGCTCACAGAGAGCAACGAGCTGCACAGGGCTCCTGGTTGAAAAAAGAAAGCTGGGAAGGGGAAAATTATTCATTACTGTATGGTAAAAATCTTTCACACTTAAGCAACAAAGTTGTCATTTTCAAATTACAAAACAGTACTTCAGAATACAGTATAAATGCTATTAAAGACTATTAGAAAGGAAAAAATAGTTTTCCCAAGCAGTGACAGTGATTATAAGCTGTTCACACAGCTTTTCCTTCTAATTTCTTCCTACAGTTTTATTTTCAAAGACCTCAGACACCTCCTTGCTTCAACATTTTAGGAGCAGGCATCTCATCTATTACAGCAAAATAAAGCACCAAGCCTAAATCAAGCTCAGCTCCATTTATTCTACTATCAGGTATAGTAATGCTGCAAGCCAAAAACTTAAAGGCAAGTTTCAGAAGGAAGACAATGCCTATTTACAAACAATTACTAATTACAGACTAATTATGTAATTGTTTCCACAGTTTTCAGGAATGCAACCTGTTTTCCCAGTCCTTTTTCCTCAAACTGTGTCAAGTACTAAGAAGTTCTTAGTGCCATCTTTCAAGCTCAACACTGTACACCAAAATGCTCTCAAACGACACATTTTTTAAAAAGACAGAATGATTTAGGCACATCAGTGCTTCTCAAATTCCTTGTGCTTAAAATATTCTGTTTGAACTACCAAGAGTTCAAGAAGTTTTAGAGATGCTGTTTTTACTAACACTGACAAATGCGGCAAAAAGCCAAATCTGCCTCCTCCAGGCTTCAGAAGGCCAAACAGGAATAAATGGAGGCACGAATCCGCCCAGAAACGTGGGATTAGAAGATGTGCAATCAAATCTTAGCCTCATTAGAGCCATTACAGCAAAACTCCCATTGCATGTCTTCAGTGGGTCCAAGGGGAGTCCTCTCCTCCCAAAACATCCTGATTAAGGCATGAACCACTCCAATTTCCAGTGCTGCAAAGTGCTGGATCTCAAATCCAGCAAGGCAAATTACCAAATCCTTTTGCAGGGCTGCTCTGCTTAATGTTGGCAGGCAGCATGCCTGGAGTATCAGGCATTTCTCCCTGTCTCCCATTCCCTTATTTGACTTTGCTGACCCCAATTGAGATACGGGGAATCACATCTCATCCCAGGCACTCCAGTCCTGCCCAGTCCTCACTCTTGCAGACATCTCTGCTGAGGCTGGGGGGATTTACTTAGAGGCACAGGACTTCAAAGAGGTTTTGCACCTTTTTATTAAAAAAGAGATTCTCTCTAACCTGCAGGTAATCTCGGGTCAAGACCATTCTCCTGAAGTTCCTGCTCTGTTTCATGAACTACTCGTGCTGTGAACTTGATTCATCATTTTGTCAGCAATTGGAGAAGTCTAATAATCTTCAATTCCACTCAGCTATTAAGACACTCAGCGGACAGAAGTGACCCCAAGAACTTATAAGTCTGCTTTCACAAAAACTCACAGTTGTTACTGCAAATCCATCAACAACAAATATAGGATATGAATTTAACTTGCACATTATTGAAATAACCTGAGAACCATTAATATACAGGCAGCAATCAGTGTCTTAAGGGATATTTTCTTCTTCTAACACATCCAGTAGAAGCTTGAAATCCTTTTGCTAGCTAGGCAGAAAGGCCTTTTTTGTGTTTAAAAATAGCACTAAAAGAAAAATACTTTGATTCCTCAGCACCAAGTGCTTGAAGTTGTTTACAAGTAATTGATAAAGCCCAAGAATCCAGCACAACACTTTTCTGTTATTTCCAAGCAGTTAAAACCAGAACTCTGAGAAGCAATTTTTTGGTACATTTTTATCCAGCTTTTTACAATTCTTCCTACAAAACGTCTGTCCTATCTAAAAGGGAGAGGTCTGATTCCCACAAAAGGCTTAATAACCCCTCTAAAATGGGGATAAATGATAGTGCTGGCCAAGCAGTTCCAGACGAAGGAGGTTTGTGCGAGGATATCTCCGAAGTGCCCCCAAACACGCTGTCAGACGCTGCCTGCTCAGGAAGGGAGAGCACGGTGCAGGGCACTTTCTCCAAACTTTCTCTTGGCTGAGGCCTGAGGACAAAACACACCAAGACCACAGGAAGGGATCCTGAGGATTTGGGGGCTTTGGATCAGCCCTGTGAGGCTCTGAATTATGGAGGAGCCTAAAGGCAGTAATGAACCAAAAACATTTCAACACTTCCTCCTCCCAGCTGTTGCTTTAACACTGGTAGACAAACAACCATATTTAAACTATGTGGCTAACAAATATATTTTCTCCAGATGCTCTGCTTGTCTTCTGAATAACCTCTTGAAAACAAACAGAAAAAATGATATTTTAAGGATGAATAAATAGATCATTATTATTATTAGTATCATACTCTGTTCTTATATCTCACTGATGAAGGTAATAGCTATGGAAAAATGTCAGGAAAAATGAATCTCAATAGCTACAGAAAAAGTTCTTTAAAATCAGAAATTGATCTGCACACAGGCACAATTCAAAAATTAAAGCAACTCTGGTTTCACATGTTCTTACCCAGGAATTTCTGTTACAGCTGTATCAGTGGCAGCTGCAAATGTTTGGAGAAAGAAAATCACAACTTTAATAAAATTGCTGTGCATGGGTACTCACTAAGGAACAACCAGAAGTACATTTATGAAGTGCAGAGACAAATCTCTCCAAATAAGGACAGCAGATAATTAAAAATACACATCCCCCACTGGAATAGGCACCGCAAAGGGAAACAGGGCTCACTGTGGACAAGAAGAAACATGAAGATGAGTGAATGTGCAGACTCTGGAGAGACTAAATCACTACAAAAGGAAATTGGTCAGAGAACTGAAACAGCAAATATGGGAAGGCATGTTTTTGTTCAAATTTTACTGAAAGTTTGGTTTCCTACAATGACCTTGGCTGTTGGCTTATTTAGTTGCAGTAGCAAAATACAAACAAAACAGGAAATTCCACAGTCATCTGAATCAAAAAGTGGACAGAAGAAAAGGAAAATGACAAAAGTTTGAATGACTTTTGGCAGAAATTCAAGTGGAAAAATTGAGTTCAGTTGATGTTTTTGTGATTTCCTTTTAAAAATCTCTTTAAGAGATTCTTCTTGTTGGTATTTTATTTAAATGCTTTGTTGGAGAATATCTTGCATGTACATACTTAAACACACCACTCAAACTTCTTATCACTTAAAGCAGTTGCTGATAGGGTGTTAGGAGTTGTTTTTCAGTATTAGATAACTTACAACTTGAAAATCTCAGTGAACTCCATCCACACGGAATGTGTGACAGCACCTGTCAGCCTGAATTAGTTTTATTTTGGGATCATGCTGATCAGAATATGCCAACAAAGGCCTAAAAAGCATCAAAGCAAAAAGAATCACCTCTGAATTAGGAGGCCTCTTCCCATCACTGGCTGCTGACATTTCCTTGAGGATGGGGCAGGTGGAAACCTCACTGGGCTGCATTTTTTGTGTGCACTAAGAACACTTATTGATTTCAACCAGGACCTAAATCAGGGAGCACAGAGGGATCAATGCCTGTGCAAAACTCAAATGTAACAAGCAATAAAGCTGCACAGGGTCTGTTGACTGACAAGAGAGAGAATATGACTAAGAAAATGTCCTGTATTCCTCCTCGGTGTGTAACTTATTTAAACACAACCCTGAAGAAAACCATCAACATGTCTTTTATACATGTATTAACACTGTTACCACATATAGCGTGTCAAATATTGTTGTTGCATGTGAGTTTCACAAGAAACTAGTTTCATAACTATGAAATTTTAAGCTTCCATGATGAGCAGCCATGCAGCAAGAGGAAAAAATGTTTCTCTGTATGTAAAATAAAAGCGGGTAGATAGATCTAAAATACGGCAGAACAACAAAATCTTATCTGCAGCTAATATATGAGATGAAGTTAAACGGGGGAGAAAATGTAAAAGAAATCTAAATCTTCCTATTTGAACAAGCACTTGTGTCCCTGGGTTTCACCTGCCAGCTCCAGCTGCGCACAGCAATTCCACACACTCTGCTCACAGGCTGCTGCTATTGTCTTGGGGGACTTTTGTTTAGTCTGTGGTACATGGCTGCATTTTAAAATAATAATAAAAGAGATCTCTGCATTATCAGAACTCATGCCAAGCAACTATAAAGAATTTTGATGGCTCTTTCATTTCACCGGGCTTTAATCTGCAACAATTACCTTCTTCCAGCATGTGTGTGTTCCCTCTTTGTGACTGACAGGGAATACAAAAGCCAGGATAAGTGATACTGGCTACAAGCCACTTGGATGTGACCTTTTTATTGAAATGTTTAAAGCATTGGCTGCCCCTGAGATTTAATCCTCAATTGGGCAAAATGCTTATAGATCTGGAATTTTTTCTACAATGGATTAATTGAGACATTTATTTCTGCTCCCTTGCTTTCCCAGACAATCTGATCACGTGGAGCTGATTCGAACACACACCTTTGCAAGATCAACAAAAAAGAGGGAGAGTTGCAGTTATTTCTACATTTCTTTCATGTCACAACTTATGAATACCAGGTAGGATGTGAAACACCTGGAAGAGAGTTAACATGCTCCAAATAATGCAGGATTCTTTGCAAAAATATTCTTCCAATAAAATAAGTCCTTGTGTTTGTGTCCACCACTGGACTCACTGCTAAAATTATTATTTTAACGAGATGTCACTGAAGTTATTGTGTTGTTATAGTAACTCCTCATGGGTTTAGATTCTTACTACTTTAAAACTGAATTAAAATAGATTTGCATAAGAGGAAAGGATATTTTACTGAGACAAGTCAGTGCCAAGTACCACAAATCAAATACTCAAGTATCACTTCAAAATGACCAGTAGGTGCCATTTTCAGTTTATGGTTGATTTGTGATTTGTTTGTGGTTTTTTTTTTTTTTTTGGTAACCTCTTATCCAAATGATCCTAGACATCCTTGGCTTCTGAGGATGCTAGAAACCACAGAATTATCTGGAATCCAAGACTGCAAACAAAGCTCTTGGATTCCACATGGCTGTAGATATAAGCAATGTCACAGCAAAACTAAAGTTGATGGGTTTGTACTTTAACAATGAATCTCCCTGAAGAACTCAGAGAAGCCCCAGCCCACCAGTGCTACCACTAAAAATCACCTCTGTGGAAAAAAAAATGCCTAAGTGATATGTCAGAAAAGAATTGAATGTCTGCCTGTCTCTGAACTCAAAGCTGTTGTTGGAGCAGACAGGTTGTTCTGGAGCAGTTCTTTCTCCCAGGATACGAACGGGATCTGTTCTGTTTGCAGGGGAAAGGGATCTTTTCCAAATGGCTGCACTGGAGGTAACATTCCACGCAGTTTTCACAGGCTGCAGTGACTGACACAGCTGCTGCAAGCAAAGAAGGTGAAAGTTGAGTGTTTGCAAGACGTGCTGAGCCACTAAGGCAATTCTGCAAAGGAACAGATCTTCAGCCAACAGCAAAATAACTTCTTTTGCTGACCAACTAAAGTTACAACAACTTCATACATTTCTCTATTTAAAAATCAAAATATAAAGCAGAATATATTTGAGATATTTTACTCTTACAGAAAAATTCTCTAACTTAAATTGATGCCTGCTCTTCCAGGACTCTTCCCCAGCAAGGGCCAGAGGGTGGTGCGGTGTAAAAAAGCCAAGAGGGATCAGATTAGGGTAAAATCTAATTCTTCAGTTTTAGAAACAAGTGGTGTTCCAGCTGGATCAGCCACCAGCAGAATAATTGTCAAAGTTTAACTTTATTAATGTCCATTGAGTAAGTTACACAGCAATGAGGTTAAAAGGGACTGTTCACAGCTACCTCAGAGCGGCTGGTCAGGACTCTGGATGCAAAACTTTCCCAGTAACACAGAGTAGCAGCTCTTTAACGAGGCTCTCACAGCTTTTCTGAAAAGCTTAAACAGCATAAACATTTAAGGGATTTCTGAACGCTTAGAGGCGGCTTTCACATCCAAAGCACTCACTGTGACATCACCCAACTTTACAGCAGCTGTTCCAACCTTAAAGTTTCATAGCCATTCAAACCTATGTGAACGCCTATGATTCGCGGGAAGACTCCACAACTCAACACAACTAAAGTTTTAAAGTAGATATAATTATTTTAGCGCTGGGGAGCGTGGGGGGTGGCTCCTCCAAACACACGCACACCGTCAGCCGTACTACGCTTGGTTTATATCGGGTTACAAATTACATATTCATTGCATCGCTTAACACACTTATACATATTCATAACCTACCCCGTGTTCTAATGCGCTCACAGTAATTTCCATGCGCTCACGCTTGCGCAGTGCTGCCTGGTGGTCTTGGGCAGGGGTCCCGAGATGGAGCACACGAGTCTTCCCCAGGGCTGAACTCCTCACCTTGCCTCCGTGCGCCTGCTCTCTGCTTGCTTGATCTTAGCCCAAACCTCGGTGCCAGTCTCAGCTGGTTTAGGGGTCCAGAAAGCAGAATCCAAGTTACGGTTTCTTCCTTTTTACAATGGCCTTACATCCTCCCGTCCTGCTTTGGCAAGCCCAGTAAATGTTAAGCAAGCAATATACATTGTTTAGCAAGCAATTCTTAATAAATCACTTCTTAACTCCTAACTCCCTTGTATCGCCTAAACCCACTGAAGGTGATAGCTCTGCACAAAGGCTTTGCTTTACCATCCTAATAAAATAAAGCCTTAAAACTCGGACCTTTACAGTATTTCAGATGGACAGGCTGCCAGTCTGTACAGACATCCATCCCAAAGGGCATCCAACACTGCAAGGTCTTGACAACAAACAGCACATGGGACTGGAGCTTTGTATCGTGGCCAACACGTAATTAGGAAGTTTGACATGTAACAAAATATTAGTGGGCTAATTGTTGAGCAATTATTTATTCCAGCCTGAATTCTGGAATTTCTCAAAACTTCTGGTGTTTTCCTGTGGTCACTATGGGAGAAGCAGAGCAGCTATCCAAAAGCACCCCCAAGAAAACACCACAAAGTCTTCATTACCTTTAACCAACCATTCCTGCCTGCGCCTTTCAGTTGTGCTGACATAACCAGAGAAGAGAATTGGTGTCTATTGACCATAAAAATCACACCCTCAGATTAAGGATAGTGCTAAACAGGTCATTTTGTAGGTAATTCGCAGCCTCATTGACTAAACAATCCTGTGATCTACTGCCAAATTTATTCTAGTGTTGACTTAAAAAAAGAGTTGGAGGCTGAAAACCCTTGATGACTTATTTTCATTGCACTTTTTTGTACAGATGCATTATTGTGTATAAGTGCTGTCAGTATAAAAGGACAAATAACAAATGATTTGGGAAAAAAAAATAAAATCACCAAATTCCTGGAACTGCAGTTTTAATATGAACTCTTAGTAATTTCAGCCTAATAATAATTAAAACCCTCACAAATTTGGTAATATTTACCAAGACTTACCATCTCTGGTCACACTAGAATTCATCAAAACTCTGCAATTAATCATCTTGATGGATATGAATCTGGTAAATATGCAAACTGTCAGACACACCCACAGACACCATGAGAGGAGAATTCTGCCAATATTTTCTTTACCTCTACAAACAATCTTTCATTTAAAGTGTTTAACTTCTTGCTAAACACTTGTAAATGTCGGATACTGAAATAACGTAGCAGCAAGCAAATTGTATATCAAAGCCTTGAGTTCTTCTCATCAGCGATAATCTGTTTTGCTCAGGTAATGGGAAACAAAATGTTACATCCTAACAGATCTGTCAAAAATTTCAATTAAATAAACATGATCCCTACATTGAATAAAGTTAATTGTAAACATAACTCAGTGGAATTCTTCAGGTTCACATTTATCACAGTCAAATATCTTTTTTTTTCTGCTAATGATTTATTTTGGTGCTCAGAAACTCGAAGGGCCGTTAAATAAACGCAGGGTCTATCCCTGCATGGGAGCCTAAATGAATTTGAGAGCTCCTCCGTGATCTAAAGTAGTTTTCTTGTCAGTCTTGATACAAAGGGTAGGACTAGAGAGTGGTACTCAAATTACACCCGTATTATGTACTTCCTCCTCAGGATCTTAGAGACCAGGGAAGTAAACACTGAATTACTGAGCTGAAACTGAGAACAAGGTCTAACAGCCTCACACTCTTCAGCTAAAAAGGGAGAAAGCATTTTGAATTCAGCTGCTCTTTTCTCTCAGCAGGGGTTGTTTTATGTGGCATAGAGATGAGACTTGGATGTGGGAAAACATTCTTAATATTAAACACTCTGAAAACTCTCCAAGGTGTCTTTCTGAGCCTAAATAGATCTCAAAATGTGACCACCAAATGCCATTTCTAATCGCGCCTCTGACAAAATCAAACAGGAGGAAAAAGAAAAGATTTTTTAAAAAGTGATATGAAAAGTTATTTATAATAAAGTGATAATGAAAGTTGGTTTGTAGAGGGGGGTTTTGGAGAAAAAAGTATGCTCAGCACCTTGTAAAATCACCTTGTAACATAAGGACCCAATCTCCAAGTGATCCTTCAAAGATGAGCAGACGTGGAACATCAGTGGAACTTCTTGTGTGAATATCTCCCTCAAACTGATGTTTAACTAATAGATACTAGAAATGGGAAATATTGAAAAGTTTAAATCCAGTTCTGGCCACGTTACAAGTGCTGAAGTTGGAAATAGCACACTGACTTCAAGTGTATTCTCAAGAGCAGTGCCCTGTATATAACAGTCACAAATATGCAACACTGGGTGTGACTGCTCACATTTCTTTTGTTTTCAATTGTCCTTGACTGCTCAGGGAAAAAACCACTCTAATATTCTGTGCCATTAGTCATCTCAGAAGTGATTATCTGTTACAACAAGAAAACACCAGCCATGCAAAAACCAGTACTAGTAAAGCAAGCTGGAGTGAACCTACTGCTCATGCTGTAAAATGTGTTTATAAACTACACATGCTCCAGTATTCAATGTGAAAATAAATTTCTCATCAGGTTTGCCAGCTCAGAAGCAGAGAGAAAGTAAAGCATTAAGCAGGTAACACAGTCATATCTGTGTATAATGGACACCTCAAGCCATCAGTATTTTTTCGCCTCCACTGAACTTTATTCTCTTGCATCCTTCTGACAAGAACTAAAATAAAGGATTTAGAGTTGATGTGCACACAAATTCCCTCATTCTCTCACCATGGACTTGGGTATAAATGAAGAGCTAACAACACCATCTATTTAGTCAAAAATAACAGCACTTGAGGACTGTGAGGTAAGATTTCTATGAATCAACGTGGTAGTTGGTGACATCTGAAAATACTTTTTTCTTACCCTGGCTGAGATGCAACCAATTGTGTCAGAACTGTGCTGCAGCCCCAGCCAAGCAAAAGACCCAAACAAAGGAATTGCAGGATAATGTGGGCAAGCAGCAACATTTACAGCTGGGTGGCATAACCTTAGAACAGATAATTTACCAGGGCAGGAAGGTCCAAGGGTTCAGGGTGTAAATCCATTCTACAAGAAGCACATGGGATCACCCAATTGCCTCAAAACCCACTTTACCTACTAGGTCACATTACTTTGGTGTTTAAGCTCCAGACAAGCCCTTAACCTACTTTGAAAGTGCCCAGTGGAGCGCATGCTCCAGTTCTAAGGGAGGAGAAGAGAGAGAGAAATCACGAGTCTGCTTTACTTGAGGGAATGGATGTGGGAGAAATAAGGCCCAGTATCCCACACGCTCCAAGGGCATTCCTGTAAGCACAGCTCCAGCCACGTGTCTTCCTCACTGCTGCAGAAAAGGTGCTTCTCGAAATGTGTTTTGAAGTGGAAGTGGAGCCAGAAGATCCTCAGGACTCTGGATTCCTCTCCACTTCCCAACCCTAGCCCAATGCCAGCACTAGGAGCTGCTTTCTGAGCAGGGAATGCAACATTATCAGCCCCATCACACAGCAAAACCCAACCTTTGCCCACGATTTGGAGCCCTGAGGCCTAAGGGGAAGATGCTCAAAATTTTATTGTGCTCTGCTTCTTTCTGTGTTGAGCAACAGGTCCCAACCTTCCAGTCATTGTCCCTGAAGGGTGAATTCAGTAGCACGTAAACTTTTTTTAAGGTTTAACATCTTCAGATCCCTCACCAAATGTAAGCATATTTCAACTTGGTCAGCACTTTCCACAGCAAATTTGACAAGATGTTTGCTTCATGCTAAAATACAAGAAATCCTTTAAAAAAAAATATTATTCTTTCCAGTAGTATCCATAGCATGCCAGCAGTTTCCAAACACCCTGTTCTTGCCTTGAAAAGTTCACAGTGCCTGCAATAAAGGCCATGGGAGAAGGCACACCCATATCACTGGCCTCGACCAGAAACACACACAATAACTTTGGATCCTGTGGAATTCTGTTCTGCTGCATGGAGTGGTACCACTATTGTATCCCGTTCCCCTGAGCAGAGGGATTCTCGTCTCTCAAAGATGCCAAAATAAGATGGCACAGTTCTGTTGTGACTAAATTCTACTAAGATGATAATCCTTCACAAGTTTCACTCATCATGAGTCAGGCCCATCACCTTCAATAACGCTACCAAAATGTTCCTCACTGTGTTCTATTGTCCAGACAAACAAATATAAGGAGACAAAACAGGTTAATAAAATAATGCAACAGTGTGAAGAACTGAGTACTCACATAAATCATTTCAAGATGAAGTCAATGTAGTTTCGATCCCACCCCACCCCAAATATTTTTTTTGTTTGGATGGCAGTAGGACCTAAGCTCAAATGCCTGTCACTTAGCTAAGGTACAAACCCAAATGCTTTCTTTAAACTGGTTTAAAAATATTACTTGAAATTTGTAAAATAAACCAATCTTTCCTAGAAAAAAACTGTCAAAATTCAGTCACCACCCTGCCCTGTCCAATAGCACAGGTGAGTTTATGCAGTGGATTGATGCTGAGCTGCAGTCATAACTCCATCATTCATGACAATTCATAAAGAAAAAAGAAAAAAAAAATCACAAGAGAAACATTCTTGCTGCACTTTGGAAATGATGTGAAATGTTATATGTTTATCCAAAAGAAATAAAGCCTCTGAGCCTTTAGAAAAAGCTTGATTTCTAGAGAAGTATTAATAATGCTGAAACAGAGGCTCAAGAAGCTCCATGCAAATAACCATATTGAGATGCTTTCCCATTTACCAACACCTCACAAATATCTGAATCAAACATGAGGCAAGAACCTGGCATAAACCTCTCTTTTGTGGGTAATAAAATGGAAAATATTGCCTCAGTTCTAATCAGATTATCACATGAAAGGGAAAGCTTTTAAAGGCAAATTACACTAATTTAATCTGTATTCCTCTTTCAGAATTATATTAGAATTTCATCCCACGAGATGCACGACAATCCCAGAATCTCAAGACTTCTAAATACCAAACACCAACAGTTTTATGGTAAAACAGTGAAGGTTTTTTCACCTGTTTGGATGAAAGAGCTGAACCACAATGTGACATCGTCAGAAACTGGGTGATTTTAGGCCAAAAATAACAATTTGTTTCAAGGAAATTCCTTGCTTGGGAGGAAAAATGCATCATATGACAACAGCAGGGTAGAGCCAGGATTTTGGTGCCTGCTAGCACAGAGAACGCAGCTGTAACTACAGGGAAAGTCACCTTGGAGTGTAATGCAATTCCCAGACCATTCAAGGCCCAGAAGAAATCCATCTACAGCTAAGAACTATATAAATATCACATGCAAGAGAAGGCCAGGAGAGTAATGTGAGAAGGTGGGAAAGGAAAATGGACTATTAAGAGAAGGGAAATGAGGAAATACAGCTCAGGGATTCTTTGGTAGGATGAGGAGGAAGTTGTGAATGATGCCTGATGTGGGGCACTGTGCTCTGAGATGTTCCTCAGAGCACCAGGGAAGAGATTGCAGCATTGCCTGGAATAAAATAAAATAATTTTAAAAAAAAATAAGTTTTTATGCTTTTGGTACTTCAGGATTTCAAATGGAAACTGGTTCTAACAGAAGGTCTAGTAAATTTGGTCTTAAATAAGGGACTCGGCAACAGAAATTATAAATGGTGGTATAAATTAGAACACCAGCTTTTCTTCAGTAACTAGATATTTGCCTGGATAACCCCTGAGGATTCCTCCAATCCCAGATAAATTCTCGCCTGGCCCAAATCAGAGCACCCTTCAAGCCTTATTTGTGCCCTTCTGAGGAGGGCCCAAGTGCCACTGCAGCTGCTGGAGGTCCCAGGGACCTTCATCAGTGCCCTGCTCCAAACAAGCCTCACCCAACCCTCGAGAGATAGGGGGAAACAAGAACAGGGAAGAGAGGAAAACACGGGATATTCTGAGAGAACACAAAAAGCACCACATCAGCTTCTACACTGCCTCACTCTGTCCTAATTACTGAAGGCTTTTGCCTCTTGCCAGAAGTGGCTGCAAATGTCGCTGTCAGCTGAGAGCTGGCTGTGTGCAGCAATCCCCAAACCTGCAGGATGCCAAAAACATCCTCCAAAGCCAGGGGAGAGCAGGAACTGTCATCCGGAGGGGCAGCTCTTAACAGAGCTCCTCTCATGAGCCACTTCTGTGTGTGGGCATTCGTGATTCTGTGCTGTAGCAAACTCAAATTAAGTTTTAAAATTACCAAAAGCAATTATCAGGTTGGGGGGAAAAATTCCTGCAACATCCTTTCATAATGTACCAATCTTCAGACAATTCCCTGGCCTTCCAAGCATTTGCACAGTAAGATTTTAACTTTGTTGTAGGAAACTCCTCTAACAAAATTCTGTATGAGATCTTGTGAAAAGGAAGATGGTATTTATTTAAAAATAAATCTGATTACACAGACTTTAGTCAGTGAAACTCTCACTGAAATGCTCACAAGCACAAAGTGTTCTCCATCAGAATATTTTATGGCTCCAGTTCACTTGCCCATCTTCTTGACACCTATTTAGGTTAGTTCTGCCTCTTCATTTGAATGAAATCACACATCTGGGACTCGAGCCATCAACTAACCTTTCCTCTTAACCTTTCTTCTACAGTTTCTTTTTGGGCCACCACAAACACTTTTTTTTCCCCATTATCATTTTAATACAGCTCTATATAAATTTAATAAGAAAAAAATTCCCTGTGTGTCAAGTTTCAGAAATGATTACAGTATTAGAGCTGCAAGCAATTGTAGCTGCAATTAGAAATCAGGATCTATTAAAAAAAAAAATCAGCAAATAAATTCTCAATGTGCTATTTGTGATGTGATCACAAAAAGCACCAAAGCGTTCCTTGTAAAAAAAACAAACAAAAAAACCCCCAACCAAACTTATCTTCTAAACACATTTGTGTCTTAGAATAATTCCAGACATGTGACATTGTGCAAAGAAAAAAAAACGTGAATAGTATCTACCAAGGCTGAGCTCTGTTTTTCTAAGTTTTCTAATTAGGCAGAACAAAAGATCCTAAATTTCTTACTGAGGAAAAAAGTCTGTTTTGTTCAAAGAATGCACTTCTACACATACATAATTTTATCAAAACTATAGATACAGTGTCTAGCATCTGTACAACAGAATGTTTAACTCATTTGCTTGGTTGAGATCTTTGTTTTAGTGAAAAAAATTAGAAATTAATTTTCTGTGAGGAATAAATCCTGAGCAATCCTTAAATCAGGGTACACAGCAGTGGCAGCACTCTGTCCCAGTACGGACACCTGACATGCAGATTAGTCCCAAGAGGAATGTTTAATTGATTATAGCTTGTCATATGACAGTCACTCTGCTATTTATGTACAATTAGCATCAAGTTTCATCCTGGGCTACTGCCACTTTGGATTTAATTTTACTTGGATCTGACCACATACACATGAATGTGTCTCCTACAGTCCCATTCCTTGGTGTGGGAGCTGTTTTCCCTTGAAATTGCTGGGATAGATTTTCAATAAGGGCCTAAAAATGCTGCAATTCATAATTTGTGCCTTCAATCCACTGCTTTCAAAACGTACACATCACTAATCTCAGGCTCAATAACATTTCAGGCCAGGACACAGACATGAACTCAGATTAAGATTTTCTTTAGCTTTTCACCCAAAAATGAAGTTAATAGATTACAGTGGTCATTGGTACCTCTGTTACAGCCAGCTCAGGAGAAAGGCAAACTCACTCTGCCAGAACCATGAGTAATCTCAATAAAAAATTGCATGGGTGGGTCAGGCAGCTCTCAGTTCAAATGCAGGGACCAGCCCCCCTGACCAGGAAAGCATTTTCTCCCAGGATGTTGAGTTACTCAGCACCCAGAGCTGCAAAACACCAGCCCTGTGCTTAAAAGAGAGGTGGCAGTGAAGCCTCACACACAGCACTTTGGATTTCTTCAGAATCTGGAAAAGATTTTATGGTGCTCTTTTACAAACAACAACAACAACAACAACAACAACAACAACAACAAAAAAAAACAAAAAAAAACAACTACAACAACAAGCCAAAAAACCAAAAACCTAAAACAAACAAACAAACCAAACCAAACAAAACCCCCACAAAGCAACATAAAACGAACCACCAAAAAATAAAAATTCACCTTAATCCTGTGTGAGTCTACTTTTATTCAGCCATTTTAGAGTTTGCCAGAAGGGCACACATGATGCAGTTAAACATCAAACTCCATGGCCATGTGGGGATGAAATACTACAATGAACAGAAAAGTTTCAGCTGGCACCAGCTGAAGACAGACCAAGACTTTGCTCCTTCATAGACCCACGACAGGGCCACGCAGAGTTAACCAGGATCCTTTTTTTTACTGTCTCTTCCATATAGACCTCATGGCAGTTTTATCAATGCAGAACATTGCTGACCTTCCTCTTTTTCCTTCACTGCCCTGCAGCAACCCCCGTGCTGATGGTACTGAGAACACTATGGGAGACACTGTGAGCCAGCAGGCCCAGGGGACAATAAATCCAATTTCAATAAAGCCATGCATTGCTATGCTACCAGGGGACTAATATTTTCTATTTCTACAGGAAGCTCAAACTTTATGAATCCACTTTGAATTTCCTAGAACCATAGAATTGGCTCCAAGTACACATATACCAATTGTTTGTTTTAAACTAACCAAAGTTAAGACACCTATTTTGGAGTCAAATGAGAAAAGAGTTACCAGCTCTTAAAACAGTAAAAAGAAAGTAGAAAAATTTGTATTTTCTTGGTGTGAGGTTCCAGTTTAAAAGACAAAGTCTTGCATCCAAATCCATATAGTTTGGTGTTTTGTTTTGTTTTTTTTTAACTTTGAAACAATCTGTTGCTTTAAGCAAGATTTTTTTCCTAGACTACAGGCTGACGAGAGGGATAAATTCAATCCAATTTTTACAGTCTCCTGCTGAGCTTGATGGTAGATCCCTTCTGCTCTCCCAAGTAGGTCACAGAGCACTCCTAATCAGTACCAATGTGCCATTCTCATAATCTGTGGCCACTTACTAGCCAGGAATGGATTTGAAGCACGAACCATAGCCAAAACACAGTGCTGTGAATTGCAGTGGGTTCTGTTAGTGCTGGAGCTGACCTTCTGCAGTCTCAAGGAACACTAAACAAACCAAGCCCTGCAAGTCCCTGCCAGACTCACACTGAACAGCTCCATGGATGCAGATAGTATCCAAGGCACTCTGAGAGCAGCCTGTGCTAAAACTGGCTGCTGCAGCCCCATTGGAAGAGTCGAGCCAGAGGTCACAAACCATCCCTGGCAGCTTCGGGGGAGTCTGTAAGAACTGGAAAAGCAACACTCACTCACCTGCTGCTTATTTCTTGTCTTAAAGGTATGTGGAACTGTTCAAGCTTTAAAAAAAAAACTTTGCCAGCCTGCCCAAGGTATTCTAAATAGCAACAAAATATCATCCTCCGGCTTACCTTTATTACGGGAGCTACACAGCCATGTCTCAGTATCACCTCTAAGTGTTGTACACTGCAAGTGTAACATATCTTTTTCTAGTCAGTTAATATCACTGAAAATTTGTGGTGATGCTGCCAAGGGCAGCCAGAACTGAGATCTAGGCTTTCAACTGGAAGAATAATTTTTCTGTGTGGCCCACAAAAGAGAAGAATATCGAGAACAAGGAGATTCCTCTCTTTGCATTTTAGCCATCTGGTTGCTGAACAAAAGTTATCTTTCCACATGAGGTAACTGGACAGGCTGTTAGAGCAGGATTCCCACACAGAAGGAAGCTTCCTAAGAACAGAGTTTGTGCCTGAACTTTTTTTGCCCTGCAGACTTCTCAGAAAAGACAGTTCCCTGCACATACTGAGATGTCATAATGAAGTGACAAATGCCATCTTTACCTCAGTCTTCACGGAAAAGAGCGTGATTAGGTAGTTAACTAAATGGGGACAAGGATTCAGCTCAGAATATTGCTTTTCTGTCTTTCACAGATATGGGAATAGAGCTCCTGAAAAACTGTCAATGTCCATTCAATTGGTCAGTTACAGGAAAGATGTGTGCTAATATCTTTACAAACAATTCCGTGGATGAGGGTATGGGTGAAATGGATCTTAATGTCTCAACCGGACAGTCTGACTCCTGAAACAGACACAGGGGTCCTCACAAGCCTGAGTTTCCGAACTTTGGGGGAAAATTACAGATTCAAGGGCAGATTACCTGATAGGCAGTTTGGGAAGTCTGTGCCTCCCCTGTACCTCAGCCAAAGGGGAAAGGAAAGGGCATCCTGCGCCCAGTTTAGGATAAAAGGAAGCTGCGCCCTCTGAAACCTCGAGAGAGAAAACTCCGTGGGCATGTGCCCCAGTGGACTCTCTCCCTTTATTCCAATAAAGCCGCAGAACTCCTCTGTCTCCTTTACAGATGCTGGCTTTTCACAGTGTGATTTTTTTGCACATCAGGAACAAGGCTAGAAAGTAGGTCTCAGCTCTTTTTCCATATGGTCACTTGGTGGTCATCCATGGACCTTATCACCACAGTGTTTCATGGAGCAGCTCAAAAGGAAGACCTAAGGCTGAGAATTTCAGGGGTAGTGCAGGTTATAGATAGCACACAAGTTTGGAGCTGGATTCCTGTCTAGAGGTTCTGCTGCTCCCGTTAGCACAAAGCTGGGCAGCCATTTAAATCAGCCTGCCTGACTTCCTGTGTGAGCAGCACATTAGAAGCACTAAAAGCATCAAATCATCATTTGAAATGCTGCAGTTATTACATAAAGTTGTCATTACTGAGTTAAGTAATTCTTTGCTAGACTCAGTGTTAACAGATGGCCTCTCCCAGTGAAGGGATGTGCAAAATAGTAGCAAGCAGGTGCTAAATACTCAGTAGTTTGCAATACACTTACTGCTAAAGCTTATCTATATAGTTTCATTTTCATGCCTGCTATCAGCTTGTTCTGACCAGCAGTGTAAACCAGGTCTCTAATGATACTCAACTCATATTCTGAATTGTCTCTATGCAGTGTCAGAGTTTAGTCATCAGTGAGTGATGCACTTCCCAGTATTTACAACCACACAGGTTGCCCTGTATTTCAAAGTCACCCTGAACTGACAACATGCCCTGTCAAACTTGGAATTGCTCCAGCTCTTATCTTTTCTGATAAGAGTTTCTAGAAATGTGTAGGTATTTCAAACACTATAAAATACGTCTATATTTTTGGGTGTCTCTAAGCAGGGCAGCCAAAATGCTTTCAGGTCCATGATAGCCCTGATTACTGCTGGTTTAGGTCTCACAGTGTTCCCAAGACCAACAAGTTCCTGATCACCTCCCTATTTTATCACTGCCTTTGTAAACTGCAGAGATCCGTGGCTGGGAGAAATGACTGGGAATGTGACTAAGCTTGTATATTTGCTAAAAAACTGCCTGGATCATCACAAGGTGTGCAAAGAAAAAAAACCCTATTTGTCAGGACTTAATTTAACATACTTTTCAGGAAGGTCTTTGGTATTCACTGTGGCAAAGGCTGCATTCCATGAACACTTTGAAAATGCCTCTGAAGAAGCCAAAAGATGGAATAAGGAAAGGTAAGTGCAACACTTCCTTACTACCAAGTCATCAAAATAAAAGGCTAACTCTCAGCCAGGTCTTTCTCCACTGATAATTAGCTTCCAAGACTTGAGCTAGAGATGAGGGAGGCATAAACACTGCAGGAGCTGTCTGGCATCTGTTCACCCCACACAGCAGTTACAGCTCTAAGCATGTGCCACGGCTGTGGATGACACCTCCCAATTAAATGAAGACAGGCAGGGAGCAGGGGGATTTGCAGCTGGGGAGCCAGAACAATGCCCAGAGCTTGCTTCTACATGATTCCTTCATGATGTGCTGATTAAAATTCGCTTGGTATGTCTGACCCTTAGAGTCCCTCATTCCCTCAAAATGAGAGTAACAATACTGTACCTCATTGATTTAGGCTACACGCTTTTTATGGCAAGAAAAATAATGTCATAGTATCCCTGTCAGGACAGCACCTGTTACAATGACAGTTTAGACTTGAGGCACTACTGAAATATAAGCAAGACAGTCAGTTCACAGCAAGAAAAAACCCCCATCCCTTCCAAATAACCAGACCCAAAACATGCTGCACGACCCACAGCCCCAGCTAAAATTGTAACACACATTTCACAGTTTTCTGTCTGTGCTGCCTTTTCTATTGGAGGTTCACACTAATTAATGAAACCTCTTTGTAACTGCAAGACAGTCATTCAGAAGGCATTGGGGAATTCTTATGTCACACCAGTTAAACAATTCACTGATTTATTTACAGAAAAAACTGTGCCAAATAGCTGGACTGTTGTCATGAACCTTCACCAAGGCCTTTTTTATAGCGGTTACTAGAATCTAATGTAAAATTAAATTAAACAGCATTGAATGAGCTCCTACCAAAAGTTAAAAGATAAATTCCATACAATATTTAGCAAATGAAATTTGGACAAACAGCTCTTTCTTGTGGATGAAAGACAGTTTTACACTGGGAATTACTACTGAATTCCACTTCATATCTCTGTGAAGCACAAATAGCTACAAGCAAATATTATTGCCCAGCTGTGTACGTGTGCTCTGATATGATACACAGGGAAGGACTAAAGACAAGTCAATTCTTATCAAATCCCATTCTATTTTTGTCCATTGCTTTTCTCATACTGAGTCAGGCTTGCTATAATTTTTATGAAGAATTATCATGCACCAGATCCCGATTGTTTTCAGTGAAAAAATACTGATAAAACACAAATATTTGCACTCTCTGGCACTACAAAAAGCAGATTTAGATTAGGGTGATTAAAGCAAATCTCCTTTATTAAAGATATATGCTAGATGACCCTAAACTCTCCTCCTCTCCTCAAACTAGAAGAGCACTCAGCCTTTTCCACAAGGACTCTCCCGAGCAGGTATCACATTTCCGAAGGAGCGGGCAGTTCCTGCAGGAGCAGCGATTCGCAGCCCAGCTCAGGGCTGTAACTTTCCACTGCCCGGCCGGCTCCTCGCTGTGCCCCAGGCTGGCCTGACCTTTCCCAGCACAGCCCCTCGCTTTGAGCCGTGCTCGTGCACATTCCAGCGGCCAGGGTAAAACCGGGAGCAAAGCTGGTGAGACAGAGTAAGTGAAAGAATTCCAAAAGGAGAGGAAATCAGGGAGTGAGGTGGTTTGCTACATGGGTCCTGCTGTAATAAATGAGACCCCGATCCAGTTTCCAGTGAAATTTGTGTTACATTTATTATAAAGCAAGGAGGAATCGTGCCCTTAGGCTATTATTTTGTCATGAGCACAGAGCACACAGAGAACAAGCATCTTTTCAGTCAAATCTCTAACCTAACTGACACATGTGGACCTGAAACTGATTTTGCAAATTAGGGCCTTAAATACAAAGCCTCTGCTGAGAGAAGTACCAATGTCTTACCTCCACACAGCTTTTATTTTAATAACTCCTCATGTTTTTTTACAGACAATGTGAGGAGGAAGGATACACCTACTTCTGTTCTTCCTACCACCAAATTTTCTCTTTTGACAGGTAAAAAATCCAGCTCCTGCTCCCTTGTCCTGCCAGATCCCCAGGGACAGCAGCCAGCCCCTGCCTGGCACTGTTTGTACCATGCACAGGGCTTTGCTCTCAAGTCCAGATCAAAAGAATCAGACATCTGCCTTGAGCATTCACTCCTTTGTGATCCTTCACCTTTCCTTCTCTCACCTTCCAACACAACAAACCTTCCTCAAAGGGGCTGGAGCAAAGCTCCCTTTAGCTGCCAGACCAAGGTTACAAACTGTGGGAGCAGAGAGAAGCCTGACTCCAAGTTTGCTGGGCTTTCAACGCCAGCTGTCTGCTCCCTGTTGTCCTGGAACATGCAAAAGGGGTGGCAGTGCCATAGGAGGCATGTGAAAGACCTGGCTGTGTAAGCAGGAATAGAAGCCATATGAGGTCAGAGGAGGAGCTTGGATCACTCCTGTACTGATGCTAAAAGCAGGGCTGTACAGTCAGTACAGAAGGTAGCAAAAAATAAAGTGCAAGTTTCACGTTGGAGGGATGAAGGAGTTTGCTCCTAATGTGCAGAATATCAGGCAAGAATATCAAGACAGAGAGAAGAGTTTGATGCAAGGCTTGGGGAGGCTGTCCCGGGCTTGTTAGGCCTTGGGGACTCAGCCTGTGCTTAGTTTTAATGACAGTGGAAAAGTAACACATCAAACTTTAGTGCCTTACCATAACTAGCGTTTTGCCTTCACTGTGTTCTCAGCCACAAAACATAACCCTGAGAGGTAAATTCCACTTGATTTTAGTTACAGCCATGAATATTTTACTCACGGGGAACAGCATGAGACTTCCTGTGATCCAAGGCTCTACCATCCTTTCTCTCCAACAGAGCTCCCTTAGGATGACCAACACCTGTCAAAGCCCAGAGTTATGTCCGTGGTGGAACCCTTGCATCCAGAACAATTTTCCCAGTTGTTAGTGATCCACAATAATTAATGGGCTCCGTTTCCCCAAATTCATTGGTTCCCGTAATGACCAGAACTACTGATTCTGTTCTAAGGGTGCATCTTCACTACTGATAGTAATTTCTATGACTAATTTTTACACCAGTATTATCCAATCATCTCTCCCCCCAAAGGAGATAGCTTTTTCCTTATGTTTAAACCTCATGACTAGATGATAGCAGGGATTAAGAGTTATTCCAATTGGCTCTTCATATCCTCTAGCAGTCTCTCAGCTTGTCTCCATCATGATGTCCTCTGAAGACAAAACAAACAGTGTGCTGACTAATCTCTGTCAGGAATTGGTGGCTGTTATTTCTTTTGTTGTCTGAGCAGGATGAAAGCCTGCTATGTGCCACGAATCCTTCTGCAGGTGTTTTCATGGCAATGGCGGGCCTTGGGACCCTGCTGCTAGAATTAAAGAGAGCCTGCCAGTTCCTGTCACAAAAAAATGTTTACTACCACATTGTCTTGATAGGAATCAACTCACCTATGTTGGGAGCAAATGCAAGACAACTGTGTTTTGCATGGACACAAGCCCATAAAGTCAGAGATTTGTATAAAAACTTTACAGATATACGTACACATGGCATATGGAAGCTGTGGGACTTTTGCCAGTTGCATGCATGACAGCAAGACCAAAAAGCAGAGGAACAGAAAAAAACTTGTAGTTTAGGAGAACCAAAATTATTAGTGAAAAGCACTTCTCATTTGTATAAATTTGTCAAAAAACACTGTTTTAAAATCACTGGGATACAGTAGTATCTACTAAAAAATGTTTGTATAAACCTGCAAACATTAGATCACCCACAGGCATTTTCTTCTGATTTCAAGAGATTGCAGACAAAGTGTGTTTAGTATATTAAGGAAGGTAAGAGTTTGCTTCAAAGCAGTTTCCACCTTGCCCAGCTTTTCTTCCAGCAATACAAAGTAGGTAGATTTAAATTCCAGTCTATAATACTTCCCACTGGAGTGAATCTAACTCAAATTCACAGCCTTTTACATATGACAAAGTGTGTAAGAGTAGTAATAACAGTCATTAAAAAGGGAATAAGAAGGAATAGAGAAATCAGGAGCTTCTTGTGGTCTGAAAACTGAAAATGTGAGAGGTGCTTGAGTACTATGGGAAACATATTTTCAGCCTTGCTCCTGACTGGAGCTGGGGACATGGAGCTGCAGCAGTTTTGCCTCTCTCAGGCCACCAGACACAAATTGATATCTTTCTAACAAAAACATAAAAAAACCCTCGCAGCAAATTCCAGCAGACTTTGAAGGGAAAATAAATAAAGAAAAATTAAGAGCTAGATACAGGAACAACAATGTTGGAACCCAGCTGACTTCAAACAAATTATATGGACAATTACATGCTTCACTTGCATGAGTCACTGCTCTGATCAGAGTAGCTGCACTGTTGCAATAATTAACTATTTCAACCCCCACGAAAATTCATGTTAACTGTGCACTTACAGCAGTTTGTTTTCCCAGACATAACAATCAGTCACAAAAACCCCAAACATGACTGTTTGGGGCATTTACCTGCAAGAGAAGAAAAAATTGAAATATCAAAAAGATGAATATTTTAACACCTTTCTGTATCATTGTATCTAATCCACCTTTTCATGCTTGGATAAAATCCTGCTTTTCTGAAAGCAGTACTATTTTTGTTTAAATTGATATTTACACTTTGAAGTACAATCTAAAATCAAACTGATTTACTGTATTGAGTTTTGTACCTGTATTTGTAGCAGGTAACATATGTTTTAATACATGCATGTGCATTTAGATAATTCCAAATTGACTAAAACAAATATTTGGAATATCCTGCCCAGCCACCTTTTCAAAGTAGATACAATTAGATCACTAACTACATGTATCAAAACCAGCAAAAAATATATCACTAGCTGCTTATACATTATTTTTAACCAACAAATCTAGCAGCCCTTTGCAAATGAGGTAAATACCTCTTTTATGGACAGAGTAAACTGTGTTTTACTTCAAGCAGACACAGGGAGTCCTCATTTCTAGGCCAGGTGCCTCTCCTGTGGACTACACTTCATCTGGGAATGAATTCTTTAGTGTGTAAGCAAGAGAAGTACCTGAACCCCTGAACATGATAATGAAGCACACAACCTCCTAAAAGTGTAAAGGTTTTTTTTCCCCACTGAGAATTTATTGGATTTTCTCCCTTTGCATAGAGCAACCATAACTTGAGGGACACTGGAGCATTTGTGGATCTGTTCTTTATGCCCTTGAGAGAGAAATAAGTAAAAACCAGCAGTAAAAGAACAGATAATATTTACAATCAGAATGTACACCAAATGTATTAGCCACACCAGTGATAACACTGATGATACTGAAACAACCAAGAACTGAATGGGACATCTGAGCCTTATAAAAACCCCAGAAAATACAATAGCCTATTATGAGGCTGTAGGATACAAAGAGGTTTCAGCTAAAAGGCCTTATGTAACCTTGCACTGAGTTGGGCTGGAGTCTCCCATCCCAGCAGCTGTATTACTCCAGGCTTAACAACGGAACAAATATCAGAGAAAATCCATAGGGGAGGATGTGTTGGGGGGATACTCCATTAAAAGTGATCATGACATATGTTTTAATTATGAATTAATATAGAAAGGGATGGCTCCCTGTAACAGATCTACACAAACCATGTTCACATTCACAGCACAAGCTACACCAACTTGGACTGTTCCATTCTGCTAAAACATGACTGACCTACCTGTAAGAAAGATTTCCACAGTCTATAAAAAAGCAGGGATAAAGAAAAATGGTTGGAAAAGCAGGGGTGGGAAAAGGGTTAATGTGTGAGTTTGCACTTAACACAGAGAAGACATAAAATAATAAACAGTGTTTTAGTTATTTACAGCAAGTTTCCTTCTCTTATCACACTGAGCACTCGATTCAGTCACAGCTCAGGCTCCGAGCTGACCCGCAGCTCCCACCGGCACCAGTAGATGGCACAAACTATTTATTTCACTGTATCACTGTCCACATTTATTGTAATGTCAGAGGCAGACAATCACCCATCATCTTCAAAGTAGTGCTGTGATACATCCCTCTAACATAAGAGCAGTCACTCGTTATAATCTTTAAGTTAATCATTTGTTCTAAAAAATATATATAGCACTAAACAAAAAATTCTCTTATATACATGTAGATACATTACATACCTTCACAGGTAAAAGTGACTATAGATAATGATGAGAGACACCAGAAATCAATCAGTTACAACAGCTGCTAAAATATCTTGAGCCTTAGAAAATAAAAAAATAAATTAGAAGTGTATAAGTAATACAAATCAGGCTAAACTCACAATGAGGGAAAACCCAGCCATTTATTTTAGAACTAGGTAAAAATTTAAAAGAAACAACAAATAATCAAACCTGTCAAAAACTTTAAAAAAAATTGACAAGGGAAAAAAGAGACTTAAATATTTGTCTAAAGCAAAAACAAAGGAAAAGAAAAAAAAAATTTATAATCAGTCCTACACGATCATCTATGAAATCCACATGATTTCTAAAGAACAAGAAAAATAGACACTAAATTAATTTTTATTATTTAAAAAAAGAATATACATGCTCCTGGAACAGTTGCTCTGCTGTTACAAACATGTTGGAAAACCCTAGTTCCTGGAAAGAAAACAAAAAGGGAATTACCCTGAAATACAGGGTTGGGGAAGCAGCTCATGTTCAGCAAAGCACAACACTTGGTCTTGTACAATTTTGACAGAATTCCTGGAATACTACAGGAAGAAGAATCAGGCTGCCTGACTCCGTTTTTAACATTGCAAATATAACCTATAGCTACCTAATTATAGGATTTAATGATACTTAACTTTATATTTTCAGAGAAATATTATGACATCATGTCATTTTACAGGGCAAACCACTTAGCTTAATAGCTGCTATTCACTGCAGAAGCACACATTAAAAACTATGCAAACACATGGTAAATTAGGCTCAAATGTGTTGGTCAAATTACAGCTTAATGAGAAAAACTGTAAACAATGTGAAGATTCATTGTTTGATTATTTTAATAAAAAGTAATTTATCAAATAATTAGGAAAAATAAAGAAGAAGCCAGGTCTAAAGGGCTGGAATATACATGCAACAATGTTTTTCTGCATTAAGCCAGGAACCCCTGGACCAAAATGCTCATAGTAAGAACACCTTGATTTTCCTCCAGTCCAGGAGGACTCCAGGCAGGCAAAGCACCAGGCAATGCTTGTCCCTCCCTCCCACCCCTCATAAGACCCAGTGGCTATGCAGATCAGTTCAACAGGTTGATCTGAAAGGCAGACCTTGGTTTTGACAAGTTTGTTCTCTGTTGACCCAACCCAGGCTGTGCCACACGCTCAGATGTGATGCAAGGGGAGAGGAGAGAATATGGAGCCAGCAGTGGAAGAATTGCTGTTCCACACCAAACCCTGCTTATACCAGATTAGGTGTAAGGCCCAACTGATTAAAATTTGGGACAATTTAGTCTGGGGCATTTGACAACACAATGTTTGGATGGCAACAGTATTACAGATAAACCCAGAAATAACAGACATGTCCACCTCTGTAAAGAAACCATACTAGCACAGGTAAATGGCTTAATGAAATTTAGTGTCGTGTTTCCAAAGCACTGTTAGGGCAACATCATTTTGCAGGGTTATCAAAACCCCAGTTTTATTGCTGATATGGACAGCTGGGCTGTTTGCCTTAATTCCTGAACAGCTCAGATATCCACAAGGGTGTCTAGGGGAAGGTGTCCATGCCCAGGACAGGGGGTTGGAACTTGATGGGCTTTAAAGCCCCTTCCAACCCAAACCATTCTGTGATTCTCTCTGGGAGTGACAAGTGGAAAAATGTTTCTTGTGATTATTGACCACCATTGCTGCTAGAGAAGTGAGACCCTAGAGAATCTGGTGGTGACAAATCCCAGTCATATCCTTTGTACACAAAGCTTTTTACCTCTTTGTTCCTTTCTCACTGCACATCGTCTTAAAACTCACCATGGAGGAGGCACAGACTCATTGAGTGGAATTGCTCCTGCTCTGAAGGGCTGGTTTGTTGAGGAAGGCAATGATAGCAGCATTCACAGTTTTGATCATCCCACAGAGGGCTGAGGAGGGAATCAGAGATAAAGTGAACAGGAAGCCAAGGTAAATATCTGTCTGTCTTCAGGACATGTGAGTTCCCTCTTGACTGGAACTCTGTGCTGCCTCTCCACCTGACTCACAATTTCTCTGTAACACATTTCTGCTGAAATGAGCTGCACTGAGTACACCTGCTAGTAGGGCTGTTTATAGTAACCCACCTCCATTTTATTTAAACATAGTAGAGAATGTCCATAGAAAAAGCTTAGTTGGCAGTTCTGGGGGGAAAAAGAAAAATGTAGTAAGAGGGATTAGTCATGTCTGTAACCAACATGGAGCAGTACTGATAGTCCTCCATGGTGGAACCAGGCAACAGTCACCATATTTGCCCTGGAGATAAGAGAAATGTGTTTCCAGACTCGGCAAACTGTCACTGCTCCTCGCCAAAGCAGCACAGGAGTTACCCAGGGTTGAGGTTTTGCTTCTAAACAGGCATCCTGTCAGTGCTGATTTCCTGATGGGGACAGAAAGCAGAATACAGACTAAAATAGATACACTGAGTATCTTTAGGAATCAAGGGAAGTGATAGCAGTGGACTTCTCTGATGGCTGCACAAAGTGAATTATCCTTGTATTTCGTAGAGGATGTCCATATAAACACTGGATAAACTAAAAGCATTTAGAGTATGGGAATGCCTTTGCTAGGCCTGCACTGGGATTATAAACCCAAATTTACAGGACAGACTTGGAATTTCATGGACCGGGATCCTAACACTGCTGACAGAGTACTGGACTGTAAAACATCAACATCCCTAGCATCCCTAAAGTGTTACTTCAAAATGCAGCTTAGAATTTTGCATCAGTAGTAATCTAAGGGCAGATTTGCAGTAAGTGAATCTCCATAAGCCAGAATGTTTTTGTTTTTCTAACTCCACAAGGAAGCAACTGGGAAAAGGTTTGAACAAATCTCACATCCCATTGTCTAGAGAAGGAACATGCTGAATCAGAAACAGGCCAACAAGACAACCTCAGCAGGAGATAGGAGAAGGATTAACAAGTGAAATTGCTATTTGACAGTGAGTGTTGCTGCGATGGAAAGCACAAAGGACTGGCTGACAAAAATAATTATTAGATTCACAAGAAGTTTAGATATGAGAGGATGGAGCTGATGATTTATCTCAGCTCAACAGTAAAATACTCTTTTTATTGGTTATTTCCTTACAAACCTGGTTGAACAGCCTCTTTCAAGACACAGAAATGCCATACATTAAGAGTTGGTGGGAAGTTTTCTTCCAGTACAAGTCACATAACTACTATCCTTCTAAAATGTCAGTAAAATTCTCTTTATTAACAAAGGAAATATGAACTACATTGCAAAGGGAAGTTAGATTACAAAAACAAAAAAAACCACCAACCTATTCTAGGTGTCTGAGAAGACTTTAGGAGTTCCTTCTCCCAATGCTGGGAGATAGAAATAGGCATATTGAATTTGAAGATGGGTCAAGTTACAAAAATTTTCCAAGGTCCTCAAAATTTTATTTTTTGAAGGAACAAAAGACATAGACTTTATTGTTGCTGAAATTAGCTTCCCTGGGTCACAGACTACTATTCAAAGAGTGATTACAAACTAAAGGGCTTTTCTCCAGTCAAGGAAGGGAAATAAATGCCATACTTACAATATTTTAGCAACTCTTGCCACTGAGAATTTATTGTCTCAGAACAATGAAAATAAATGCAAAATATCTCAATTGATAAATGCTGGTTACAATCTCCAGAGGAAAAACAACCACCCAGAAACCAGAATAAAACCTATTTCTTTGGAGCCTTGCCAGCTTCTCCCTGAAACACACTGATTTTGGACGCCTTCTAAGGCTGCCATCTCACCTGTGGTGGCAGTGGTCTTGCAGCAAACACATTTAACTTCACAGTTTCAGGTCAAAATTATTTCTTCTGCAAGCATGAGCAAGTCAGAGTCCACAGACTTCTCAACTCTCACTTTGTGGGAATGTTGTGAGACTTCTTTCCTAAATCATTTTCTGACTTGGTAAATTTTTGGGGGCATGTCATCAGTCTTTGGCTCCGTGTGTGTGCACTGTGCCTTCAACTACCAGGGCCTAAAACTTGTGGTACCTTCAATCACAGTAAAAAAAATTATAAATACAAATTATAGCTCAGAGGTAGAAACACTCTTTTCCTCTTGTGGGTAGCAATTGCAAAGCTACAATTAACCTCAATTAATAGGAAGGGTAAACTTTCTACAAAGAATATGCTGTTCAGGCGTTCTCAGTGAGAGCACTTAGCACTGCTTCATCTGTCTGTACCAGGGAGCTCTGCTGGGGTGAAAATTAAAGTGGCTAAAGTCTAATCCAAGTGCAAAGTAGGTTTTTTCCGCCCTATACAAAAAGTAATTCTGCTAATAAAAGCTACCTGGAGAAGCTAAGAGTCTGTTTGGATCCTGAGTGCATCAATGGGCCTTCCTTGCCCTGAAGAGCTCCCCCAAGACCCCCAGCACCCACTGGCCGCTGACACATTGAAATTCAGGCTGAATTCCCTGGTTCTTCACTGAGGTCTGCGCTCAGTCCCGCCCCTGCTGTGCCAGACTCGAATGGAGTTCCTGGATTCCTGACCTCCAGCCTGCCTCATCACCACACATTTGTGTCATTTCTGACACAGTCATCACATTTCTGCTGATCACTGGGTTGCACCCAGAACCTGTGAGTGCCACCATCCCTGCCCAGCTACTGCAGGAGTAATTTTCTGCTACCCTTACCTTTGGCAGCAATGTAACAATTAAGCTCTTTTCCATTGTTCTCACTGTTCTTTCCTCCTATTAAAATAAGAAATATTCAAAGTGGCAACTTCCACTCTATCTACAAGATTGGTGGAACTGACAGGAAAAGACCAATGTCACTAAAGAGAAAAAATTGGGGAAAATTACGAAATCCTGTACAGAACTGTCCCCTCCATGGTTTCTACTGTATTAAGATCTAAATTTTCAACTCATCATATCTCCCTCATATCCCTTGAGATATATTTTATATTCTATATCCAAAAACGATTTCCTATGGGCTTTCTCAGTGTTATAGTTGTAATAACTGTGCAAAAAATAGCACTCCATGCATGCTATTTGTATGAGTTCTGTATCTATCCAAATGACCAGCAATACATGTCTTTAGTAAAATCTTTATGCCATCAAGCCAGGCTGCTAATTATTTACGTACACTAATGAACTTTCAAATAGTGCTTGCTGCACTAAAGTTGAAATATACTGGACAATGCATTGTAGAAAGAAAAAATAAAAATTACACCTCTTGAAGTCAAAGGTTTTGACTTCTTAATTTTAGATTTTTAATTTAAAACTTCCCCATGCATCTGAAATGACTATGTGTATTTGAATGTAACAGCTTTTTGGCTGCATACTTTTGAGGGGAGTTCATACTGCCTTGTATTTCATCCAATTGGCTCAGTGTGAAGGAAGGAGAGCAAACATCACCACCTGATCAGTGGCCTTTGACTTGGGAATGCCCTCACTTAACCTAAAAAGGAAGGTACAGCAGAAGATCTGAGTAAGAGAAAGAGACTGAAAAGATAAAAAGCTTCCAAACCAAGATGATACATTTTGTTGTCTTATTTTCCCCTTAAATTTTTTTCATAGTCCCAAGTTCCAGGAAAATATATGTCCTGCCCCCTCTTCCCACTTAATCCTAGTAACATACCCATCCCTACTGAAAAAATGTTTTCTACAGCCATACTGATCCATATCCAGGTTAAAACTTTTGTCAGGTGAGATTTCAGTGCTGGCTTAAAGCTTATGTGAAACTATGGCCTCATTAATCAGCAAATTTTGTCTAATTACCAGGACCCACAAGGGATGATCCTACTGCTGTAACATTTCACAGCTCCCCTTTCCCAAACTTGATGGCTTGTGTTGTCCCCTTCCATCAGGCTTGTGACCCAAATACCAGCACACATGAACAAATTCCCATCCCCCTTGAGGCCCGGTTTGTGTCTGCAATGGGCCCCAGTTCTTAAATTACTGCTGTTCTGCATAGCGAGTTCTTAATAGAAATTTCTCCTGGTCTGGCAGACCCGGCCTTACACGCACCTCGTTCCACCTGGGGTCAGGAGGCAGAGGGAGGTGTAGGATCAGGATGGAAAGACACAAACAAATGCAGGCCCCTCTTGCAATGCTGTTCCCTGACCCCCACCAAAGGCATCTCCACAGTGCCAGCTGAGGAGATGCCTTTGTTTCCCACTTGGAAAATCTGTCCCATTCAGGGTTTCAGAAAATGGAACCATTTCATTCCAGCTAAAGGCGATAGCTTAGATTAATAGCTTGTCACAGAAACACAAACCATCTCACATGCAACAAGGATCCATACAGGAGAGCAAAGGCCTTGCTTCTGGACTACTTAGGAGACAACCCAGGGCTTTTACAGGCCCTTATCACCCACCCAGCAGAGTAGAGCTGACAATGGCACATTTTCTTCTAGAACAATCTACTGCAGCCAATCGCCTGCCAAGAAAACAACTGAACTATTCTGAAAGGTTAGAGATTAGACTACTTATTTAAAAGAGATGAAGCATTTTAGTCTTCCCATTATCTGTTTCCATGAGAAAATCTTCATGCTTGCCCCAGAGTTCCCCTTTGTGTCTAGTCTAGACTATCATAATAGATTTGACAATTGTTTTTATTACACAACTTTGAGAAACAGACTCAGAGAATTTGGTTATTAGAAAAATTCTGCTTTGAATAAGATAGGACAATGTGTGGCTTTTAAAAAGCAAACCATGAATGCCTCTATTGTTGGTTTGCTTTCAGAGTTGATTTCTCAGTCTAGAAATAAGCAAAAGCCATTAAATATATTTGAGAATGTGCCAAACAGTAACATCCATAAGAAGATTTCCTTTTCCTACACTTCTTCCTGTGCATAAGGACGTAGTGGAATTCTTCCTGCATGGAAAAATAGGATTGACCTTAAATTGCAAATGATAGTAAAGTGACAATCCCAAACCAACACTAGGTAATCATAGACAGCAATTCGCCAAGTTATCTATTAAATCATCAAAGCTGGACATCCAGCCAGTCACTCACAGCTAAGAATTCTGAAGTACTTGAAATCATCCTTTGTCATTATTTGCTCCTCCAGGCTGGATACATTTCATACTTCTCTGAGGAGTGAGGTGTAATAAATCTTGGTAAAGCAGTTTTTGCTGTATTCGTGGCCATGATACTCCACTATTTACTGAAGAAGTGCCTTTACTGTGCCTCTCAGCTGGACAGCCGACACAGGCAGGTCTTACAGGACATTCTGTATTAAAAATAAGGCTGCTTTAGATGTGGGTTCTGCTAAGTACCTTTATATCAAACTATTTTTGGTGCTATTTTGACTTCCTCCACAGCTCAACCTTCCAGATTACTTCTGTCCTGCTTTACGCTTGGAAGGGATTGAAAAACTTGTTAGTGGCGTTAAATGGAACAGAGATTCCTGCTAATGGATTATTGATCACACTTGAGGGAGCTTTAGAGTATCACAAGCAGAATGCCTTTCTCCCCTTCGTATAAGAATCTAATATTAAAAATATTAGCATTACATGCTAATTATTTTCATGAAGGAAAGCATTAAGCACAAAGTCCATCTCTGCTGTAAGAGGAGGCAGAATCTCTATTTTTTTAACCACAGATTTTATAGGGTATTTCATCAAAATCACAGAACGCCTTTACCAAAAAAAAATAAAAATCAGTATTAAAGTTCTCCATTACTTGGCCATAACCACAAGCTTTTTTGGCTGAAATACATCACGAAGTAATTTGCTACCTCCCCATAATAGTGATTTTAAACAGAGCAAGAATGAAGGACTTGGCAGATGAAAAGTGCAATTATATTTCATGTACATTGTCCTACAAACTTTTTTCAGCTTTGTGGGTTGTATATGACTGGCATCTTGAAACTAACCCTAAATCCTTTTCCATTTACAATCCAGGACATATTAGGTAGATTTGGGTTTAATGTTAATTTTCTGTTAGGTGACATTCAACTAAATCATATCCTATTTCTTTCCTACAGCTGGAGGCAGAAATGCCAATATTTCAGTTTTACTTTATAAAAATTCATTTTTCAGAAATAACCTGTGCAAAAGGCTGGTCAGAAAATTATATATAAATTTTCATCTAAGATACTGCCAGAGGGAAAATCAGCAAACTGGAATCCCTCTGAATACATCCTGTTTTCAACTAATTTTGAAATGAGGTTAGAACAGTTAAAGGCACCCCAGGTTTGCATCTGTACAGCGCTGTCACACTGTGCTAATCCAGGCTTTCACTCTGGCCCAGACAGCTCCCTGGAACACTCACAGGAGAACACATGCTTCTAATTACCCATTTTTGCTGTGCAGGCAGCTCTCAAGACCTGCACTTCCCAAATTATTGAAATCGAATTCCCCAGGAAGAAAACACATCCAGGATCTTTGCTGCAGTCCTAGAAGGAAAGAGGAAATGCCAAAAGGCCTGTCCATCCACACATACAAATTTGTCACCTGTACCAGCATCTCTTTGCACACTTCATATTTTAGGAAATAACTGCAGGTATCTTGACCCAATCCTTCCTTGCAGGAGGAAGTGAAGTTGGCTTTTGCCATGGAAGTGTGGTGACCTCTGTCACACAAGGAATGTGTGGCAGCCCTGTCATTTTTAGTCTGTCTTGCCAATTTCTCATTCTACCCCACCCACAAAATTGCTTATTGGTACCTGAACACAGAGCTCGCGGGGATGCTCCTTTAAAATAAAATTATCCAAAGTATTCTCACAGGGGAAAAAGGATTCTAAGGATAGAAATACTTTTTTTTTTTTCTCCTCTAAGTTCTGATTTTCCCTTCACAGTGGAAAAGACCAGCCACAAAGGAACATGATCAAAGACTAAGTTTAGTCACAGGTATGACAGACGAGAGCATTTTAAAAATACAGCTTGCCAAAGGCTGAACAATAATTTATGGACTGAAATAGAGAAGTGAGTGAAAAGACATGTAAAGCTTAAACAAACCCACCCCCACCCCATCTAAAATCAACAAGTTCACTGTGAAAATATGAAAAACATAATAACCAAGAATCCTAATGAATTGGATCATGATTGTGCACACATTAGTCTTGTACATTCAGAAAGCTACAAGCTCATCTACAAAAAGCTCAGGAAGAATGTGAGAACTTTGACTTCAGCACAGTGTTATTTGCCCAAAACTGAAAGCTGCATTTTCCTCCAAATTGTTTCTTAGTATCACCTCTCCAAGAAAAAACTAAATAGTGATTTAGTTTCTACTCCTTCCATCCTTCTACCTCTTTATTTTTCCAAAATAAAAAGAAAAAAAAAAGAACAAAAGAGGAAAAAAAAAAAAAGAGGTTGCTGATTTCCAAAATGAGCAAGCTAAAGAAGCCTTTTTTTGGAATTATAGCCCTATGCTCACCACTTGGGGAATACATTTTAATTTCAAGTCTGTTCACTCCAGAACTGAGAAGGGATATCCAGGCTGTAAAAGTGACATGGAAGGTAAAGGCAATGCATGTAAAACACCTGGAATTGCTGAGGGGCAGTTTAGGATTTAGGCTCAGTTGTAAAGCTGAGACTGGACTGAGATAAATCACTTAAAAACAGTCTCACTTACAGGAGCTATAACCTGTATTTTATCCTGATGTGTTTATGAATTGGGCAGCCACTGAATCCACTGATTATCACAGAATTGACACCTACCACAGTCACATGAATACCCTGGATTCATATCCTGTGACCCACAATCCCAGTTACAGGAGGAGAGAGACTGGCTGTCATACCAGAAAGGGCATACCTGTGAATGTAAAGTGGGTTTTTTTTCATCTGAAATTAGATTAATCACTGAAAGTTATCACATGCCCACTAAATAAAAGAGAGGACAGAGCTTCACCAATCTGGCAAATACCAAGATTTTCCTAAAGATAAAACATTGGTCTTTGGTAGATCTATTCCTCAATTGCCATCTGGAGTTACTTTACTTGTTAGAGAGAAAAGATTATTGCCTCAAAAGCTAAAAGATCAGGTAACACCCCAAATAAAGACATTATCACAATGAAGTTAGCAGTTCCATTCTAAACACGAAGTGGACCTAAGTAACAGACAATTGCCCAGAGACAACTGTTAGATTTAACACTGTGTAAAGTTTATTGGGGAGAATCAATAGTCTCTGTCAATGGCATTTAGAGCACTGAACACTATGGAATATTTTTTCTTAGATCCCAGAACCTTTACAGTTTGATTCTTATTTTAGAATACAAATCCTGCTAACCACCTTTCCTTTAAAAAAAAAACAACCTTAAGGTGCTTCAAAAGTTGCAATGGGTTAGACCAAAAAATAAAGCTAAGAAATTATATAAAAAGCAGGGAAATTAAAAAAAAAAACAAAACAAAACAACAAACAAACCAAAACCAAACCAACAAACAAAAACCCCAACACTTTCAGAACTAGTGAATGTTTCAGAGATGACCAAATCTGGTTTAACAGAAGGATGACAAATTGGGATTTGCCTCCTTGCAAGATTTTATTAACATGGCTTTATGGCAGTCGCTGTATCAGCAGAACAGCTCTGCTGGGACACACAAGTGACTTCACACCATCTTTCTGACAGTCACAGAAGATGGTTCACAGCTGCAGGTTCTAGAATTGTTCCTAGAGCTGAGCCTGACAGAATTTGTGCCAAGTTTATTAAAGAGTCAGTGAAGAACAGCTGATTTCTCTTAAGTTATCAATATTACTGTATAGCTATATAATGCAAAAGGAGTATTTATACCTCAGTGTTCATTTGTTTACATACAGAGTCCCACATTAAAGACATTTTTCAATAAAAATTTTAAAAACTCACTTATTTGAAGAACTTGACTAGGAGAAGAGGGAAATTTCTTACCTTTGCCTTCTCACCTCATTTCAGCATCAGCACAATTTACAGGAATATGGCAGGCAAAATTTGGCTAACAGAAGAATTCAGTTATCAGCAAGACACCAAAAAGATGACATCTTAAAAAGATTGCAGATGGAGAATTTGTTCCCTGTAATAGAGTGGTTTTTCCCAATGGTTTTTTTTCAGTTCTTTCTTAGAATCTCTTTTTCACAGATTTGTATCTACTGTGAAAATTTATTTTACAGTTCGAAGTTTAATGCCTAAACCTTTCTGAGAGCTATTTTAATTATCTGAAAAAATTTGTCAACTGATTTAGAGTTCATCACTTTAGGAAGTTTATTGATGAATATATCCCTATCTGGCTTTTCCTCAGTCATGTTTCACACATTTCATACCTTTATTCTCTCAAGTGTTAAGTACCAATCATCTCTGAAATTGTGCCCATCTGTTTACAACATATTGATAATGAGATACCCAGGTTTAGCTAAAATACTCTATGAGTGTTACTGAAATTACTTTAGGCCACCACCCTGCTGCTGTTCCAAGTAATACCCACAGATATTCCTTAATTATGTTGTCCTTTCCTTTACCCTGCCACCAAGCAAAGGAATATCTAATTTGCTCTCCACTTTCTCCCTCGGCTCCATTTTCCAATTTTTCCCTTGTACTGAACTTCTCATTTTTTTTCCCCAAGGACAATCAGTTTTATTTCTCCTCTCCACTCAGTTACATTCAATTTCCTGTTTCCAAGATTTTTAGATTATGTTGTATTATTTCTTCCTACTCGTGTTTGTAACACCTGACTTAGGCTCATCTGCAAATGCTGTTAATATTCTTCTTACATCCAGACTCTCCGAAATCATTGATCTGGGACGTTCATCAAAACAGACCAGTTGCTTTCTTCCACACAAGAATAAATGACACTAAATGCAAAATTTGTTTGGCCAAAGACACAGTAAAGGTGGAGTCAAACAAAAGTATTTAAAGAATAAAAAAGCACATTAGAAGCTCTCCAAACAGAAAAAAATAAAACAATTAAGAATGGCAGCAGATGCTCAGTGAGAAGAGGGATGCTCAAGCAGGATTAGTTCTGCCATTTCTAGAATGACATGAAGCAAGAGTAGAAGTACAGAACAAATTCTCTGCATTCCTTTCATTAGCCAAACATTTTTCCTGGTCCTATCATGTCAATAATCCCAGAACTAAGTGGACAGCTGCAGGAGAAAGCTGAAACTACAAGGCATCTTTCCCTGCTTTCAGAAGAAAGCTTTGGCAATGGACACAGCGTGATAAAGTGAAAACTCTGCAGTCGTGACACGCCCCCCATAAAGGCATGGATGGGGAAAGGGCCGTTCCTGAAGGATGAGGTGGAGGCTGGAGCTGTTTACAATGACACCTCTGACATTAACAGATTGTTTTAGTTGTGTGTTGCCCAGACATCCTCGAAAATTTACAGCTGGCAATTTCCTCTGAATGCTTCATTCCTTTCACTTCAGCCTCACTCAACACCTGCCTTCTCTTTGCCTTATTTCCCCAGCTCTATTTTATTCTCTCCCCTGGTCTTTCCATTTACAAGTCCTACTTCACCAGTCAAGAAATTATGACACTAATGTGATGTTTTTCTCTCATTTGTATGACTCCTCCTGCTATCAGAACCTTGGCTTTCCTGGATGCACAACCCCTAATGCTGGCACACCACCCAAGAAAATCATACTACTGGTTCTGTAAAACCAAATTGACCACAGCAAAAGGAGATGATCTGTTAAAACAAATTTACAGGAAAGTTGTCCAAAAACAAACAAAAAAAGCTTTAAGGAGAGGAAAAACCTGCACAAAAGATAAGAGCACTACATAGCTGTCTAGTTTGGGGGTGAAAGTTAAAAAGCACTCCTTGTCAATCCACATAACCTCTATTTTGTGACACTTAGACTATGGTGGCCCATCCCATCATCCCAAACACCGTGTGCAGGGACTAGACATGCTTTCCAAATGTATTAACTCCCACAAATTGTGGGCCCCTGTGAAGAACAAATAGACCACAAAAGCTTAGTTACTTAATTCTGCCCATAGTGATCCCACACTCTGCTTTGGTTCGTGCTACTGGGTCTCCCCTGACCCGTTTTTTTCCCAGGCTGAAGAATCCCAGCTCCCTCAGTCCCTTCTGCACCTTGGAGATGGGCTCTGTTGGAGTTACACAGGGTTTCCACATTTTTCTTGTAGTGATGGGCCAAAAACCAGGCCTGGTGTGCCATAAAATGAGATGCAGCTACTGAGTGAAAAGAATCACTCCACTTGATGTCCTGGTTATGTTCCTTTTGATCCAGCCTAGCGTGCAGTTAGCTTTTATCACTACCAGGCCACACTGCTGACCTGAAACCCAAGCAAATTTTTCTATTGATTCCAGCAAGGCCTAAATACCAGACTGAACATCTAATAAAGGAGCCAACAGACAGGGAACAGCGGCAACAAAAAAGCAAGCATAAGCTTACAACAACTCCTGATAGCATGTGTGTGAGAAAAGTTGTGATCAGACACACTCATCGTGCTAAAACAGCTGCTTTTTACTGACTGCCCTGAGTTTCTGAACCAACCTTCACCTACTCCTTACAGAAGGGAGACAGGAAGAGTTCAGTTTTCACAGACCACAGCTTGCAGGGAGATAGGAAGGCTATTTCTAAAAAAAATTAACATGTTATTTGAGATAACAGAGCCAGTGATAGTGACGAGCCAGGAACTCGCCCCTACTCAAGCACAGGATTTAGCAAACAAACCAGCAGAGCCAACCCCTGCTGTGTTTGTTACAACTGCAATTTATTAAAACCAAATTGCAATCTGAGGCATTACCAACACCTGATGAAATTGTGAAGCTGCATCTACTCCCAAAATAGTTAATATTCATTTAACAAACTGATTCAAGGATTTCAATATTTTTCTGTTATACATTCACAAAAAGAAAATAGAAGTGAACCTGCTGCACAAGCAAAAGGAGTTAAAAAGGAAATCTGACTTTTTGGTCTCTTATATCAGCTTGTTTTGAACACCAGAGCTAGCTAGAACATCAAAACACACATAGGAACTATTTATTCTAAGTGCTAGAGTTACAGCCCTGCTTTTAACCCACCAACAGCTTGCTACGTCTGTCCATTCTACTGGAATCACTTTCAAATTCAATCCCAGCAGCTCCAGTGCTATCTTCAATTACAGTCACTCTGCACAAGCCAACCCACCAGAGCAAGACAAACAAGGGGAATTAAACAAAGCACTGTTACCATCCTGACACAGATGTTAACAGGATGCAGTTCCTTTTAGGCATGATAAAAAATAAAAGAGGCCATTCACATTCCAGCTCTTCAGGTCTTAAATGCTGCAAAATTTTTTTCCAAGAAATTTAACTGAGGAGTTTAGTACAGTAACACATCACTCAGGATCTGATTGGGCACCACATGGTTTTGCATCCGCTGAGATTCTGCCCAAAATACCAATGTGTATTTGAATACAAGATTTCCCCAGCTGTCCCAAAAAGAAAGTAAAGAAACCACATAACACATACCCACAAAATGAAGATTGAGGGACTGGAATCCCCAGAGCACTTCTAGAATAGGCCAGGCAATCAGGACAGTGTGTGTAATTAGATTTATTTATTCAAGTATGTTACGGTTTTCATTGTACTGGCAATCTTTTGGGGATGACTACAGACATCTAACTTTAAACTGTTGCATTACACAGAAGGTATGGATTAAAAAAATCATATGGAACAAATACAGGTTTTGAGCCTCATCCAGCAGTTACATGGCTGAGCACACACTATCTGTAAAGTTAGAAAGCCAACAAAAGCTTCAAAAACAGTTAAGTGTACTTTTTATGACATTAGCACAGTACCTGCCTGCTAGATACAAACTACATACCAGTGGCAATTTAGCCACTACTCCCACTACTCTGGAGTAGCCTCCACAGCACAAAACACTTTTTTTTTCTTTTTAAACTGCGAAAAAGTGCATAAGCATCCCTCCCATACTCCCACCTATAGCACAGGTGAATGCCACCTTAACAAAGCTATAGAGAAAGTTTCCTTTGGAAACCACCCAGATGGCATTCCACAAATCAAAAGTATCACTTCCATAACAAGCTTCACTGACCAGTGTAATGCCATCCAAAAACAAAGTAACTGATGAAAAAGAAAGTTTGTTCCTAAGGGCATTTAAATACTTGAGAATAGTAGCCTCCTCATACAAGTGAGTAATGAGTTTCGATAACTATTGTTCTTTCAAATAAAGACGTAAGACTCTGGAGAAATGCATAGGTAGGTACAGAGTACTTTCAATGAAAACTGAAAGCACGTTCTCTGCTCCTTCAGGCAGTGATGAGATGTGCAACCATAGCCTGCTGAGTTTATGTCGCCTCTGAAAAGCCCTCAGATCCTCCCTGTTCATGTCTGGTTACCTCATATGCCTCACACAGCTCGAAATTTGGATAAATCTAAAGCCAGCCTTGTCTGAAGCACACTTTGAAGGGCAGCTGCAAGGGGCTACTGCAGGAAGCTGGATATCCCCTGGGTAAAGGTATCGTAGAGGAGGGGACATACACCACAATTGTGACCTGTACAAGCTTTAGTGGAGAGCACAGGACTGCCGAGCTAAGGGGTAGCCAGCACCCACCGAGGGCTGCTGCACCTGCTGCTCACAGGGCCCACTCTAGACCGGATATGTTCTACTCCACTGCACTCCCTCCCGGAGAGATCTGTTGGGGTAATGCCAGCCACCGCCACACAGCCCTCACACCCAGGGCGCCCCCATTTCCTCGCGGCACTCCCGCGGAAACAGCGCCTCAGCACTAACGGGATGGTGCCCGAACCTCTTCCCCTCACGGACCACAGACCCGAACCCCTCTCCCCAAACCCCTTCCCCTCACGAGCCAGTTCCACGAACCCCTTCCCCTCACGGGCCAGCACCCCCGACTCTCTCTACCTCACTGAGCAGAGCCCACCGGAAACCCCTTTACTCAAACCCTTCACCTCACTGAGGGAAGCCCCCCGAGTCCCTTCACCTCACTGAGCAAAGGCCCCCGACACCCTTTCCCTCACTGAGGAGAGACTCCCAAACACCTTCTCCTCACACGGACCGGCC
>VZTX01023094.1:7860-103121 GCA_013400915.1 Pardalotus punctatus
GGGAATGGTCCGAGGAAAGGAGGGAATGGCTCGGGAAGAGGGGGGAATGGTCCGAGGAAAGGAGGGAATGGTCCGAGGAAAGGAGGGAATGGTCTGAGGAAAGGGGAGAATGGCTCAGGGAAAGGAGGAAATGGGCCGAGATCAGCCACGCGAGGGCACCGGGACAGTCCGGACCCGGCCCGGGCTGTTCTCTAACCCCAGTCTCTGTGGGGCCCTTGTCCCTCAGTCTTTCACAAGAAGTTTGAGATGTCCCTGCAACCCTGTAAGCTGTGCGGGTCCCCAGGACGTGTCTGCTGTCTCTGTCCCCTCGGAGCCTGTGACCCTGTGAATGTGGTGGGTGGCAGGTTTGCCTGTGGAACCTGTGACTCTGTGCGCTGACTTGGCGTCACGGGCCATGGCAGCAGCACAGATGTCAGTGAAAAATGCAAACCCTTGGCAAACATTAATTTAGGGAGCTTCATCTGACCTCTCTCCTATAAGGCTGAGCAAGCAAATGAGCTTCAAACTCCATGAAGACCCAACATCAGACATGGCACATTTGAGGTTTGCCCTCTTCAAGGGATCCTTTCTGCCATGCATGGCCCTGTGTCAGTCTTTATGCTACAAGGTTTGAAAGCAGAACAGCAAAATAAGGCCCTCACCCTGCGACTACATTCCCTACCTCAGGTGGAACATTCACATTTTACTTCTGGTTATTTAAGGGAAGGGAATCAACAAAAGGAGGAAAAGTTATACCTCAGGGGAGAGCCCAAGAAATGTGCAGTGACCTATGAAAATGCTACACTCACTGCACTATGTAAACTCATCAAAGTTACCTCTAATCAGTGAGCACTTATCTCTCTAAATCAACTTCTTTAGGGGCCTGCAACCCATACAGAGAAAATGGGAGTCAATAGTTTAAAGCTTTGTACAAGAAATAAATCAATACCTCAGCTCCTGAAAGATGCTGTGGGAGATGCCCATGGTGCCTGGATGAACCTGGGTTTTGGTGAACTGGCCACCCCTTCCCTTCTGATTGTCCCCTGTATTGGAGAGAAATATGGATTTTACTCCTGGCCCACATAGGAAATCTTGGTCTTCAATGAGCCATCAAGCACAATACCTGGAGCTGGAAAGAGAACACAGAGGAACATGCAGAGAAACCTACAGAAGTCTTGGAGAAAATACTGCTGCCTTTCACCACAAATGGGCCTCAATACAGCTCTCCTGAGGAATACACAAAAAACATGGAACCTTCCAGGCATGGAAGCAGCACTTTGTGGGCTGTGTGGTGCTGGAGCTGAGCCTGGACATGGCCTGTGGACTCTGCACCTCACCTGGGGCTCCCTTGTCCACCCTTTGCTCTTGCCAACACTGCAGGAATAACCATGGCTACGAGTGACCAGGCTCCTTCCCCTCCCACTGATCCCTGGCTGCCTATAAGTGAGACCAGCTGTAAGAGAGCACCCAGGGGGTCCCACTTGGCTCTACAATAAAAACTGTCTCCATCCAAGAACCAGCACAAGCCAAATCTCTGGTGCAACAGCTTGAGGGATACATTTTCAGCAGTGGAACCAGTGCTTGTGGCAGCTGAAGTGCCTGGCTAACCAGTGGAAAGATGAGGTACAGCCAACATCCAGGTGGACCTTGGTGAACAACAGAGGACAGACCCCCTCGCTGGCCATAAAAGTCCTACATTAGGCTTTAAAGATTTGTTAGCTGTAATTAAGCAGCTTTCTGGTCCCATCAGCTAGATGTAACAATCCCTCCTAGCCCATTAACAAAAGAGCTGGCAAGCCTGGATTTGATGACTGACTGAACAATATGAAGAGGTGGTGATTTGCTGGCGATGTGTTAAAACAGGCAACAAATCAGCTGGCAACCTGCACTGGACTGAAACAAAATCAAAGCAAAAGGCAGATGACTTTGAATGGGCTCCAAAGGTCACAGAGAAACAAGCAAAAACTGATAAAGTTCACAGGAAAACAGAGCGAGCAGAAGGAGCGCTGCATCTTCTTGGCACTGGCAGCAGTTGGCATCTGACTTGGAATGAATGTATTTCTGAGTTAAAAAAATACATTTATCTGGAGGGAAGCTGGAGGCATAAAACCCAAAATGAACGGGTGCATGTAAGCCTGGCTGTTCCAGCGCTGGGAGAGCGAGCAGGGACTGTGGTGCTGGCAAAGGCAGAGTTGCTGTGGAGCTCCAGCACCAAGGGATGGTGATGCTGGAGGCAGAATCCAGCGGTGGCTGTCCCCCATGGTGGGTGCAATGGGTCACAGCTGCAGGACTGTAACTGTGCCCCATGGGTGTTTCACACTGCCCCATCAATGGTGGGAGAGGACCCAGGAGATCAATGCAGAAGAATCAGCTCCAGCATTAGAGTTCAGAGTCTGATGGTCCTTATGTGAGTCAAGATAGAACCACTCATAAGAAGCAAAAAAGTCCCTTTGCATTGAGCATGCACCAAAGTCAGTGCAGAAAGCACTGCCAGGCCAGTGCAAGGAGCTCAGAAGCCGTGAACATCCCGAAGGTGGGATGCCTAGGCAGAGGAGGATATGAGTGTTAGTTGGTACTTTCCTAATTACAGGATCTGCTTCGCTATTTTAAGTCATGTTCCATGCAATATTGAAACACACAAGTTTTCATCTTTTGGCAGTTTGGTTGGTACAGCATCTAATTATCCCTGCAGCCTGGGGCTGGTAGAAAATGCTTTTCAGACACCCAACAGGGATAAAATTGGTACAAAAACTGCCAAGTGTTCCCTTCTCTCCTGGACTTCACAAGGGCAGAATCCAGCTCTCACAGGACCTCCTGCACTTTTGCCTTAGTATTGCATTAGGAAGCATCTGTAGGAGGCTTGGAGCAGCCAACCCGAGAGAAATGGGAAACATATAAGGGAATGGTTTATACAAGTTCTTCCCAGTGCTGTGACATGAAGAGGTCAAATCAGTGTGTGAGTAGCAAACTTCCATCAGTTCCTTAGGGGTCTGAGCTCCTGAGGGCATCACTTTCCTGTAACCAGCAATCTTCAACCTGGACATCAGAAATACCCCAGTCCATATGCCAAATCAGGAACTTCTGACTGCTCCCAGCTAATGGCACTGGGCTTTTGGGATCCATGGGAGAGACCTGCACGAAGATCCCAGCCTGAAGCCTTTTAGAAAGGAATGCCTAGGTTTTGTAATGCAAAAAAATCCTGCACCCTGCGAGCCCCTGCATGTCCCTGCCATGGGGTTGTGGGGATTCATGGAACGGAGGGATTGTATCAGTGCTCTCTGGTTTGGGTGGAGGAGTGGGTGGTGGATGATGCCATTTCCAATTCCTAGCAGGAATCTGGATGTGTCTGTGCTGGGAAGTTGCAAAATAGAACATTGTGCTAATTAATGCCAAACAGGAGGGCTTTGAATATACATCATGAGAATAACCTTTAGCAACCACTAGATGCCTTCCATCCATGAGTGTCTCATAAAGAGTATTTATATTTATTACGTGGCAATGGAAATACATCTCAGGAGCAACCTGCCCAGTGCAACCATAATGCCCAGTTAGGACTGAATTGTCCAACGTGCACAGAATGAAACACCCTCCGTTCATTCATGCTCTGGGAGTGATGGTTTCACCACTGGCAGCTCTCTGCACTAACTAAAATACCTCTGAGCCAATCCAACAAGGTTTTTTCCAGGTTTGCTTCTCCAGAGTGTAACCACAGATCGTGCTCTATGGAAGGCTTTGAGCCTTGAAAAGTCTAGAGTTACCGCAGGTTGCAGCGGTTGGATTTGATCCTAAAACAATGAAACCGAATGTGAAAAAGGCACAGATGGCTGTCACCTCTGTGCCATTTGCAGTGGGGTTTGGTTTCTAGCCAGGCAGCCCCATGCCACAGTTATGCAAATAAAACCAGAAGAGTTGTATGCAGGGGTACACACATTTCTGGCAGGGTATGGCATGAGGGATAAAAGAGCAGAGGGATTTTGGAGAGGGGAAAAAGGTCACCACACCTGAAGGACAGAGGATTTAAGGACACAGGGTCATCATATCCCGACTTCACTTAAGGAAAAGGGGGCTTTGCTGTGGCCCCTGATGTACCTGGATAGTGGGTGCTCTTGGGCATGGAGAAGCCTGACAGCCCTTCCCTGTGGGAACTCATTGCTTTCCTTCTAACATCAATTCCTTGGGATGGGGACGTTCACGGGGAGTTCAGCCCAACAACTAACAACAAAGAGAGGCAGAGAAGGGAAGAGCCTGATGGAAAGAGGAATGAGAAGAAGCCATGGGAAAATAATTCAAATTGCCTTGACCGAGGGTGCACTGCCAAGGTCTAGACCTTGAATTCAGTGTGGTGTAAGGGGATGTAAACAAAACTGCATCCTCTGACTCCAGGGCTGGATTTATTCCTGTCATGAATTCCAAGAAGACACAAAGGAGTAAGACTAGGCTTTAGCCTCCCATTAAAAATGCTCTTCTCCAGTGAGACACTAGTAATAGAGCAGATATCTCTGATAATTAAACTACTAATCAACCCCTTTTAAAAACTGCCTGATGGTTCCCATCTCAATCTCCTGTGAGGATGGGGAGGCTTAGAAATTTAATACAATTCTGTGGTTGAGTTAAACATCGGGCAGGTTTCAGACTATGCTTTACTAGAACCAGATGAATTTCTAAGCTCAAAATCCAGCATACAGAATGCTGATTAAGTTTGATCTGGTGACCATCTGTCCTTGTGTTTGTAGTATGAGTAGCTAAATGAAATTCTGGAAAAAAAAGGGTTATCTTAAATACACACAGGATAAAGCAAATTGAAGAAAGCCCCTTTCACTGTTGCTATGTGAATCTTCTCAGCAAGAGGGGAAGATTAGGTTAGTCTCTGAAGTTACATATGCTCAAGTTCACTTTTTTTGACTCAGAAGCTGAAACATCAATCTGTAACTTTTGCTTGAATTGCATCTTGTGGATTTTCATTTAATTGTACACTAAACCCAAGCAGACACTTGACCGAGTTCTGTAGTGAGAAATGTTTCACGGTCACAGAAAGTCAGTACCTTGGAAGCTGTAAATTGGTGCAGCTCAATGCAATTTCCCTCCCTTTCCAACTTGATTTGGGCCAGTAATCACCCCAAATTCTCCCCCACTCCTTCATCCTTTAATCTATCTGTATCTATTGATTTATCCATCTTTTTACTTAGATAGAGCAAGTGAAGACAATTAAATTATGAGTAACAGCTCAATAACCAACCAAAGTTCATCTAAGAGCAGAGGTGATGGCTGCCAGACTTTTTTTCCAATCATAATGGAAATTTGCTGGAGAAAAGAACAGTATGATAAACGATGGCACAACATAATGCCTTCCTTTGAAGAGAGACAGCTAAGAGGTTGGGCCCATCTGCAGACTGAATAGGGAAGAAGAGAAAGTATTGGGAAATGCTGAAAAATAGCTCTGTGGGGATCACAAATACCGAAACAGACAGTCAGGCTTTCTAACGGAAATGGTTTCTAACATGCAAAGGCACCAGCTTTGGTCCCCAAGCCCCATCTCAAGCCACTGGCTCCTTCGTGTGAAGCACCACAGGGAGTGCAAAGCAAAAACAAATTCAGCCTGTGTCCTTTGCCAGTTTTCCCCAGCTGCCCAAGGGACTTTGCTCTTTGAAAAGGAGGGTATCTGTTCTTTAGAAGGAGCTGTTCACATGTCAGCACGTCAGCCTGTGACCAACAGAAAGATGCCGAGGATGGCCGCAGGGCTTGGGCTGGGGTGCGGGACAGCTCCGCAAGAGGAGGCGGCTCAGCAGAAACCACAACAAACCCGGCTGGCTGAGGTTTGGGGAGCGCCTTGGGTGGGGGAAGCTCTTTGCTACTAGAGGAGCTGCCTGCTCCAGGCTTTCCCACTGCTCACCCCGAGCCTGACTGCTTGATCTGCTGCTAAACGGGAAAAGCCTGCAGCTGTGATGCTTTTCTGGGGGAAGAGAGCCACAAGCAGTTCCTTGGCGGGGGACATGAAAGGAGTTTGGCATGAAAAGCCAAGCAGATGCATTCGAAAGTCCATGTTTATTGTCTGGTCTGCTCTGGTGACTCCCTGCATCCCCAGGCACATGCTCCTGCCTGGGTTAATTCTTTAGGTGCTCATTCCCAATGGCCTGGAGGGAGGTCACACAGACAGTACCTGTGCAAATGCATCTGGCTTTGATAAAACCCTGCCATTAGTGTTCAAAGTCTCCAGCTGACACAAGAAAAGTCGAGCATTAGGATCCTTTCTACCTCAAACAACCCTAGGAAAAGAGCACATTGTTTGGACGTCACTGGGCTACATCTATGCTTTTTACGTGGCCTTTTTCTTTGCATTTTCATTTTCTTTGTGAAGTTTAAAGAGACGCTTGTTTTTCTTGCTAATTCTTTCCTCCCGGGTGCTGATAGGGATCTCTGTAACATGAGGCCAGCTGGAAGAAATTCAAACTGCTTTCTAAATGTTGTTATGATAGAGTGTGGGGGACATGTCTTTGAAGCTGCTGGGCTCAGGAGAAGTAAAGGACAATTAAATTCTTTTTCTGGAACAAATTTGGAGCCCCTACCTGTGAAAACATGAGCCACTAGCTGGTGTCACCCCATGCCAGCCTCTAGGCAAAAGAAAACTTAGGTAGATGCTACTCAGTTGATGTTTCTTCATCGTGGGAGGATGAGAACCTTGGACACAGCCACGTGCTGGTACAAGGGAGGCTGCAGCCTGGCTGCTCAAGCTAAACAGTTCAGTTCAAGTGGAGGTGTGAAGGTGCACTGATCTGCGCTTCACATCTCAAATTAAACCCTCTTTTGAACCAGGAGAAGGTGTAAGAGAATCCTCTCTCTGCCTTCTTGCTTCAAAAAAAGGTAAATATTTTAAAGTCACTCACTGAAAGCAGAATCTGCTGCTGGAAAATGTGTGAGGCAAGTCAAGGCAATAACCCCGTGGCAGGACACAGGGACTGGGAAGGTTTTGATGGGGGAGGCATCTCCTAGTTCCTTTGCTTCCATTTGTTTTTTTTGCTGCACTGATCCTGCATGGATCCCTGTGCCCAGGGGAACAGCCTCCATGACACTGCTGTGGTCAGTCCAACAGGGGCTGTCCTGTGTGGGACAGAAAGGAGGTGATGGGCACCATGGCCCTACCTGGCATCCCTCCTGTCCTGTCTGCTCCTGCCCTGGTCCCTCTCTGGTGGGTGCTTCTCAGCTGCCATCATCCAAAGCCGATTCAAAAGGGGTTGTGGAAAGAAAACAGGGCAGGTCCCACACTCTGCTGCCTCAGGTAGCTCTCCTCACATTTGGTGAGCTGATGCACTTTACTTTGTCTCCCGGACTGGGTCAAAACCATGCTTGTCTAAGGGAAAGTCAAAATCTTGGCCTCATGCCTGGAAAATTCAGGTGTTTAGGCACAGAATAGGGGCTTGCACTGCCTAAATACAGCCCTGCCTGCTGGAAGGGCTGTGTGATTGCTCCATCCCATCTGCCAGGGGAGCTTGTTTCCGACTCTCCTTCCCAGCTCTTTCTGCAGCCTGGGTTGAAAATGCCCACGGAACAGGGCTTTGTCAGCCCCATGGACACAGTTCCACATGGCACATGTTGGTTATCAGCACCTTGGCAGAGACAAAGGAGGCAGAAAAAGAGAGAAGCCCTCTAGGGAGGAGATATTCAGCCTGTTCAGCCTAATGTTTATATTACCAATTCAGTCCTAGTGTAGGGGAAAAAAAAAAAGGAAATAAAGGTTTTCCTCAGAGCCAGACTTTCAGAAAAGCCCAGCAGTTTATGGAGTGCTGGCCCTGTTTGAAAATCTGGCTTCAGTCATGGCTACTGAGCCCTTACAAGTTTCTTCTTCAGAGGAGAAGAGACTTTTTGGGACTCGGGCATGGTGGGAGGCTGAAAAGCCCTCATGAAAGACATTTGTAATGTGTGAGGCCTTGGAAGCAACATGAAGAGACAGCCAAGAGCCCTGAGGAACTGGAGAGGGAGAAGCTGCACATGGTGTCTAAAAATCCAGGTCTGCTGGGCTTTGCCTCCCTTCTCTTCTTCCCTTTGTAGCCATTTCCTGCACAGACAGTTTCTATAGGCATTTCCTGGGAGGGCTGCACAGCCGAAGTTGCATTTAAAAATTTTTTTTAGTTTTTTCCAAACCACACTTTTCAGATTTAGAGTGTGTGTGTGTGTAGCATAAAAGTATAATGTGAACGCAACTTTCTGTGCACGGACAAAGCACAAGCAAATTACAGCCAGCTCTAACAGACTGTACATCAAATCACACAATCTCTTAAAACACGCAGGGGCAAAAGCAGCACGCTGCCTGCCTGGAGCCAGCCCACTCCAGCTTTCCAGGGCTCTGCTCCATCATTCCCTCCTTTCCCCAGTGTGCAGAGCAAAGCAGGTGCCTCTGGCCACCTCCTGGCCCGGGGTGCTGTGACAGTGCTGCTGCTGTCATCACCCTGTGCTTCCACATCCCTCCTCTCTCCATCCACCTGCTTGCTCTTGCCTTTTCCATGATGCTGGGAGTGTTTTGGAGCAGGAGTGTGTTTATGTGACTGCGTAGCAGTTTTTGTAAAGGGGCCCAGTTTCCTGGCTGAGGGCTCTGGGCGCTCCAGTATCTACATCTCATTGGACATTACAATTCCCTGCCTTGGGAAGAGATAGCGTGGGGCCATTTTCCCTCCTCTTTGGCTACAGGGAGGCTTGGCAATGACCTCCAGTAGGGGTGCATTCGCCCTGCCATGGCTGTGGTGCCTGTGGCAAAGCCCTGGGAAGGGCTCCCTTTGTGGGAGGATTTTAGGATAAACATACGCAGCTCTGAGGAATGAGAAATCCTTGCTCCTGCCCCACAGGATGGATGGGGAGGCACTGGAACCCCATCACCAGGGATATCTAATTGCTATAAATAATGGCAGCTGCAAATGGAGAAATCAAACAGCTTTGGCTCTGCCCAGTTTCTCTTGACTCCACAGATGAACAAAACTAGGGTGATATTTGACAATTCTAGTGCCAAGGCAAGGCAGGCAGGTTTGGAAAAGAAAAAGATCCCTCTTGGCATCTGCTGTATGCATAATGCTTTACAAGGGTCAGGCACAGGATCTGAAGTCCATGAGGACCCCACACAAGAACTGATGCCAGGTTGGCCCAAAGGATGCAGTTGAGATCTGCCAGCTAATTATTTCATTAGTCATTTAAAATAATTGACTCAGCCAAGGATGATCACACCCAGCTATGGCACCCGTAATTAAAACGATGCAGAGAACAGGATGAATATCCCCAGATAAGATCCAGGGATGGCACTCCTGCTGCTCTCCCCGACTGAGCCTCTCAAGACAAGTAAAAACAGAGCAGCAGCCCAGGCTGAAATGCCCACAAGCAAATTTAGCAGAGGGAGCATCCAGGCAAGAACACTGGCAGATGAACGTGTCCTAAGAACACCCAGGAACCATTGTGGACAGAACCCTGTCCTGAGCTATGCTTCACATCCATCTCCTCCAAAATCACAGCATCCTGAGTGGTCCTCAGCCCCACATGGGCTGTAATCCAACCCTTCCTCCCCATCCCAGACCAAGCAAGTGCCCAGTGAGTCTCATTCCCCTTAACTCCATCAAAACCCAAGAATATGGAGCACCAGGAATATGGAGCAGCCTCCAGAGCTGCCACCCTCAAAACCCAAAGTACAGAGTGTGTTTCAGAATAAAAGCAGTTCGAGCGGTGTCAGCTCTGCCTGTGTTTGTTTCTATGGAAAATTGTTACTTTAATGTGAGTCATGGGAGTAATTAGGGGATAAATAGCAGCACTGCAGTTCGTCAACACGCTGGTGCCATTGCAAAAGCAAAGGGAAGTGTACGCATTCCTACAGAGACACAAATCCAGCCAGGGTGCTGGCAAAATAACTGCTCCCATCCTTTGGGCTTTGGCAGTCTCCTCTGGTCTTAGGCTGGTGTCAATCAGGAATAGCCCTGCTGAAGTGATTTACTGGACAATCTGGGAGGTTGGTTCCATTTAAGTCAGGACACACAAGACAGGGACCAGTGCAGGAGCCCAACCTCATAAAAAGGGGCAGGCTCAGATGGCTGTTGTTTGTTAAATATGACAGCAAAAGAAAAACATACTGCACCTTTGCTGATTTTTCTTTCTTTTTCCTTTAGGATATGCTGAACAAAAGGAAGAACTTGCAGATGTTCCCTGTAAAAGCACTGACTGGATGGCAATTGGGACAGTGCTGCTCTAGCACTCCCTGTGGGATCACCAGGACTGCAAAACAGGCCAGCACAGATAGAATTTACAGGTGGAATGGCTCCAGGATGGGGCACTGACTCTTGCCAGGTGTAAGAGGGAATCTCCATCCTGGCCATTTGGTTAACCAGCACCTTTCCAGGCTGGCCCAAAGGTTTTAGCCAAGGAGCTTGTGTGCTCCAGAAAAACATTTATCAGAACCCCTTGGTGCTTCTGGACACACCTCTGTGGCACAAAGGAGCACCACTGGGGCACAGCCATTCAAATGGCTCCAGGGTAGTGGTGCTCAGCAGCCTGTACTGCCCTGTAGGAGATTCCTGCAGCCTCGTTCCTTCTGCCCAGCAAGATCTGGCACCACCAGCCCCTCAGGGCTTCTGGGGGGCCACTGGCAGCCACTTTGGCACGGGATCTGAGGAAAGATTTGAAGAGTAGTGAGTGCCAGGGGTGCTCTGCTGTTGCACCTGTCCATGTGGCAAGACACTTTCTCAGCTGAAATCCATACTGTGGCCCCTTCCTCTCTATTCCTTTCTCCTTAGTATTTGCAGATGATTTCAAGAAACACAGTTTTCCATTCTCTAATGAGCAATTTAAATGCTAAAGGGCAGCTCCTCTGCTGAAGGCAACTGAAGCCAAGGGAGCTGTGACAGTTTATGCCAGCTGAAGCTTTGCCTTTAAGTAAATGTCTTAAACTTTCCACTAAGGAGCCTAAAATAAGCCATAGCATGAAACATTAAGAGCAAAGAATGAACTCTGGAGACCAGAGGGATTTGGGAAATGAAATGAGATCCATCTTGCTGGCACATTTCCCCCCCTTGTCTATTTTTGGAATTTAAAAAATTTCCCCAGATTTGTCTTTTACAAACCAGCCTTTTGTTCGGTGAGCAGCACTGAGCAGCCTCCCAATTCACAGAGAGCAGGTGAGCTCTGGCAAGGCAGGATGCAAAATACAGAGCTGGAAACTATTAATATCTTTTACTGCTGGAGTACTGAAGAGATTGTCACAGGTGCTGTTTGTTTTCTTTAACAGGCTTTTCTGCTATGCAATGTGCAAACAAATACAAGAGGAACAAGATTTCTAGCTGGGGAACAGAGCAAGTCGTGATGAACCCAACTCCTTCCCAGAGCACCGCGGTCCCTGCCACAACTCAGAAGGTTTTCTGGGAGGTTATGGATGCGTTTGACCACGTGAGGTGTATTCATACAGCTGAGTGTGAGGCAGTCTGGTTCTGCTCAGCAGACTCAGGAAACCTGGGCTCTAACTCCTGGCTGTGGGATTCACTTTTCAGGGGACCCCAGCTGGTCACTTAAAGCCCAATTCTCCCACTGGCTTGCAACCCACACTTTCCACTGGCTTTAAATGGAGTGGGGGATCTTTGTTGCCTATGAAAACTGAGCTTTCAAACACTTCACTCTCCCCATGTTCAAAACAAGAAGGAGAATATTTTGAGATCAGTGGATAAGAACACCTGGGAGCGCTAATACCTATGTGCCCTGCCAAGATACTGGGAGATTAAGCACATATTTTGAGGGGTGTAAGATCTTATGAGGCAGGTATGGGGCTGTTTAGTATATCAAGGATATATTTTTCTCCCTCCTTTTATTTTTTTCCACAAATGGAAGAACTCAAGCAGAGAGAGGGGCTACTGAGACTCATGAAGGGAGTCTGAAGAGAAGACAAAGAGTGCATCTAATGGTGCCCTAAGATTTGGCCTAAATATCACCAAAGAAGACACAGCTGAAAAAGTAAATAATTTTTGGGAATGCTGTCTGCATGGGATACAATTCCAAACAGGATGTCACGAAGTTGATAAGGGTTTAGAAAAGATTTGCCCTGTAGTGGAAGACTCTATCCCCTCAGTTTGGGGCTGTATACGTTCAGGAAGACAATAGACTGAAGTGTGCGCAAAGAGAATAAAATGAATGATAAAGAGGTTTTGAAAACATGACCTGCAAAAAAAGGTGGAAGGAAGGGAATTTGTTTAGTCTAGAAGAGAGAAGAATGAGTGGAACATGATAATGATCTTCCAATATTTGCAAAAAGGATAGCAAATGTTCTCCAGAACCTTGGAAAGGGCAAGAAGAAATCAGCCTAATTTATAGCCAGGAAGTTTTAGACAATACTGTAGGTAAAGCCAACTAAAGACAAAGCTCTAGGATGGGCTGCCTAGGGAAATGGGAAATGTCCATCATGGGCAGTTTTTAAGAAGAGACTGTAGCAATTCAGATATAAACTCAGGTACTTTACAAAACAAATCATGGTGTCTGCAGGGACAAGAATACCCCAGCGTGGGTAGACAGTTGCTTACACAGAAGTGTTTTGAAAGTCACCCAGGTGTAACAGCACTGAGGAGCAGTTGATTCATTCCAAATTAAATAACTGGTGTGGGAGTAACAAACAGCATTTTTGTTTCCAAAATTGCCTCTAGACCTCATCTCTAAAGAATAAGTAGTTTCTTAAAAAGCACTAATGACAAAGGAAATTACCAAGAAAGGTGACTGTGGTGCTGACCTCAACAGAAGAGTGCTGTAGCACCTGGAGGGCTTTCAAAGCTGGCAGATCACAGCAGAAATAATCTAATATACTCTGCCTCACATTGTGCAGCCTTGAGAGGATGCACCTTTATCTCTGTCTACTCTTCCTCTCACCTTCTGTGCCTGAAGAGTAAAAATAGCAACTTTATATAGAATTTTACACTCCTAATCACTGGCCCAAGTCACCGCTCTTACAGACTGTCTCCTTGCAGAATGGAGATCGGTCCTGCTGCACTGCAGGATGGAGAAAGTTCAAGATCCGCTCCCCTGCATGGCACAGCCTCCTCCCAGGTGGGATATGGAAATGCTGGAAGGGCAGAAACGCAGCACGTACGTGGCTCATGGCCACAGGGATGGTGCTAGCAGGAGCCTTGAATCTTGTGAGGGCTGCTGGTGCAGTTGTTTGGAAATGAGAAGAGGATTTGCAGGAAGTGCTGTTCTCTGATCCTGTTTAAAGGGAAGCTCCAGTCTCCTGATGGGAAGAAGCAGCAGCATATTGGCTGAGAGGAGACCACAGACTGCTGGTAATATTTGGGTGAAAACCCACACCCAGTTATGTTATTCCTCCAAAATCTCCTCCAGGGCTGTTTTTTGAACAGCACCTGGAGAAATTCCACTAGAGGATGGTAGCACAGGCCAAGGAATGACTCAAAAACACCTACTAATTTTAGGATATTTAGCGGTCTGAAAGGATTGGGTGCTCCTAAGATGAGAGCTGGTTGCATGGCAATACTGCATTACAAACCTTCTGGAATCTCTAGATAAGAATAATGATAATAATTCCAATCTTATAGACACAGCCTTGCTCTCTTCTGCAAGGGTAAGGCTGTGCACAAACCAGCTTCTTTATGGGGCCAGAGATGTGCTCTACACAACTGTGAATTGGGATATCTTCAGGATGGGGTTCACAGTTGCACGACAGCAACACAGCAGTGTGGGGCTGTGGGAATTCGATGCAAGCACTACCCTGCTTAATTCCCTACAGTCTGCCTGGCTGTTCTGCTTTGCTTGCCAGAAGGGCTCTTGTGTCTGGGCCTCGCTGCAGGGATGCCCTGTGTTAGTTCCTCTTCTATTTTTCACTTTTTTTTCTTTTTTTGCCTAGGAAACCTCTTGTTAGGCAGGACTGGGTGTCCTTGAAAGCACCAGTTATAACAAACAACCAGGGGCAGATCTCAGGCAAACGCTGCGCGAGTCACAGGTCACAGCTGGAAGTGGTTTTAGGGGAAATTCAAAATTACTGTCAAAAGCAGTTCTCTCTCATTTTAATTGTAATTGGTTAATCTCATTTTATTTGCCTTGCGGCTATGGCTGTGAAGCTCAGGAAACGCTCAGGGCCCCTGCTCTGCTCTCAGTTACCCTGGGAGCAATTCTGAAGACTTCAGCAGAGCTGCTTTGGGTTTATCCCTTGTGCCACCGAGACCAGAGGCCATTGCTCTGAAAAGTCCTTGGCAAAGGAAGGAATGAATGTGGCAGGCGGCCGTTCCTTTTTCAGAAATGAAACCAGACAAACGGTATTCGCTGATTTAACCTTCCGTGTGGCCCCTCTGCTGAGCTGCCAGCGCAAGGAGCAAAGGGACAGGATGGTTTTGTGCGTGTCACTCCCTTCATCCTCTCTGGAGCTGGAGGAGGGGAGGGACAGGCAGGGCTACAGCTGGGAAGGGGTGAAAACAGAGCCAGGACAGCATCAGTGAGAATATGAAATAAAAAGCCAGTGGGAGCAGTCTGCTCCTGTGGGCAAGCAATGCACCATGCACAGAGCCACGGGCAAGCTCTCCACTAAGAGGTGAAACCTGTCCCTGCAGTGCACCCAGGGCACGAGGGCAGTGTTAGTCCCGTGGTGTCCCATGGAACTGCAGAGTAAACACAGCCCTCAGGATGAGCAAGGCACTGCTGCAAACACGGGACACATCAACAAGCCGGCGGTGCCTGGTGCGGAGTTTGGCACAGAGCCGAGTGAACACATCAAGCAGCGTGTCCAAGGCCTCTGTCTCCCCACCCCATCCTCAGCACACGTGTGCAGTCGCATGGAATTTGCTGTTTTGACTTACAGGCAAGTCAAAAAGCTGCTGAACAGCGATCACATCTAACACCACTCATCATCACCATCAATTGTTCTCCAAATGAAACAGGCCACATCGCCAAGCAAAATGCTTGGGAAGATATTTTTCCACTGGACATGCATCCAAAATAAATACAGGAAAATCTCCTTCTCCAAGCACTTTTCCTGATTACTTTTCATCTGAATCATTAGTAAACCCGAGATACACACACAATAGCACAAGACTGATGAAAACCCACTTCAACATAGTGCCCCATTTTTTTCCCAGAGATTAATCCTCTTTGTTATTCTCAGTCTATGAGAAAAACACTCCTCCAGCCTATCCAAAACAAAAAAAGAGATGTGCACATCTTCACATTTGCATCCCTTGCTACATGGACGCTTTTTGCAGCTGGTCATTTCAGCCCTGAAGAATGCTCTGGCGGGTTCTTGCCATGGTCTGTATAAGCTCACATTTACTGTTAAGTCTGTCTGCCCTACTGTGCCACGTTGAGATGAGATCCTGCTTTGAGATTTTGCTTCAAGGAAGCACCAAGGTCCACCTTTGTGACTAAATCCCACCCCAGACATATTCGAGGTTTACTGCCCTGGTTTACAATGAATAGGGGCAGGGAAGAAACCCCGTATCTCCGTGAGGACTGAGAATAATGACCACCTGCACTGAGAGCTGCAGCCAGGGCAGAACCACAAGGAAAGGAGAGCTTGGAACAACAGTCATGGCTTTCCCTCGCTGCCTGAGTCCAGGAGCTCTTAGCACTCATCCCTTCACTGCACTGCTCAGTGTCACTTCAGGAAGGGTTCTCCAGGCCCTCGGAGCAAGATGTGCTCATCAAGGCTGGAGCTTAGCTTTGCCAAGATCTGAATCCAAACCACACAGAGCCTCTCAGCTTCAGTGGGTCCCACCCAAATGGCCCAGGTTCACTCAAACCTCAACCTGAGACCCAGCCCAGGCTCTGTGCACAAGACCTTCTCTCTTTTTCTCTTTGCCCAAAACCCCTGCCTGCAGCGGATGTCCTGGAGAACCTGGCTTGCACTTGGAGACCATAATGAAACTTATGAAACGTTCACTCAACTCCAGTAACCCAGAGATGGGAAAGGCAAATTACAGGCCTCTAGTCCTTGGTTTTTGTGTGCTGGCATTGCCTTTGAATGTGCTAAACACTGTGGATAAGAAATGTTCTGATTTGCAAGAAAGCAGGTTTCCAGCCAACTGCTTTTACTTGGTGGATTTTATAATGGATCAGTATCCTTCTCTGCTCTTGTCTCCATTTCAGTGTGACAGGACAGATCACAAGAAATGGATGCACTGAGCTATGGTACAAGCAGGTGGGACTCCAAGGATTTTCCCGGGCTCCCGTCCTTTCAATCTCTCCTGACCTGTGCATGCAGTTGAGCCCCATTGCTTTTTGCAGTGAAAGTGGGAATGTTTAGACATGAAACATCTAGAAGCTGAAGCTAGGATAGTACCACTGCTTAGAGAAGCAGCATTTCCTGCATCTCCAGTCTTAATTCTTAATGTAATTTACTTTGCCCTGCTTTGGATTGCTTCCTTGGCTTATTTCTAACAAGGCCTCTGCCTGGTTGTGAGAGCAGCCCATGGCTCAGGCCCTCCCTCCGCTCACTGCTGTGCTTGTGCCTGGGATGACTTGGAACTGGTGGCCTGGCAGGCACATGTGCCACAGTGTCACAGCCTGGGAGGTACCAAACCAGAGCGCTGTGCCAACGGGAACGTGCTGTCTGGAATGCTCTGTGTGTGCTGGAAGTGCCCAGAGCAAATGCAGCTCCGTCCCTTGCAAAGGCAGAGTCACAATCCTGGCCTGAAAAGCAAAGCCCTCTCTCTTGGCCATCTGGATCCCTGTTCTGATGAGCAGCCACTCAGCATCCAGATTCCTGGCACAGCTCTGCCAAGCCTGTGCCCCTGCCCACCCTGGCCAGTGCCAGCTTTGGAGATCCTGCCCTCACTTACTGCTCCTCCTCCTGTTCTGTCCTGTGCTTCTACAGTTCAAACTCTCCCCTCAGATGAAGGTGCCCCTGTGTGGAAGAAGCTGGGGCTCTGGAAGCAGCTTTCTGGGTGCACCAGAGCTCTGCTGAACGATGCAACAGCTACGGCACAACCAAGAGCCTTCCCCTAACTCGCAGCCACCAGCCGGGCTGCAGGCATTATTCAGACTCTCTCTCAAGCAGAGTTCACAGCAATGGATTACATTTCCATAGAAAGCTGAGGGAGGACATAGCAACCATGGCAGGGGCTGTGGCTGTAGGAACTGTTTGTACCTACAAAACAGGAGAGAGGGAGGAGAGGGCTGGAGCTGCATTGTTCTGCTTCATTAGGGCCGACACCCTGACAAACTGGAGCTTTGGAACAAATCTGACTTTGTGTTTCCTCCTTCCCACCCTCCATCCACTGCATAATTTCTCACAGAACAAAAATCCTGTCTCTTGCCCAGCTCTACCACCAGAGCACTAATCCCTTGGATGTGGTGGTGGATTAAGTCTCAGACCCTGAGAAAGCACTTCCAAGGCACGGTGAAGATTTTGTTTGTTGGGGTCTAACCCATGTGCAGCTCCCATGGTTGTGAAATTGTGCCTCTTCTTTTGCTTTTAAGCAGCCCATATGAAGCAAGGAAAGGAGGGCTGTTCTGAGAGACTATTCCTAACAGTCTGAAAATAAACCCAGTATTTTTCTTGGCTTGTAGAATAAAATGGTTACCTTGATTGCAACTTGGTTCTAACACACATTTCAGACAGTAATGAAGACTGCAGATATGACACTTGTATAGGCTCTGTTACACGCACCTTCACAGGGTTTTTTCCTTATTTTCCCCATTCTATACCCAAAACTCTGCCTGGTATAGCCAAGGACCTCCAATAGTTTATTGGGAAAAGGAGCTTTATCTCAGGTGCTAAAGTTATGAGCCACCTTTTATTCTTTGCCATACTGACAAAAGGTTAATGAAACAGAGTTGGCATTTCACCAAGGCCAGCACTGAAAATCAGGGACAGAGCTGCCATTAAAAATAACCAGATGCATGTGCTTCTACCCCTGACACACCGGTCTTGAAATATCTCCCTCTTGGGTTGTACAGCTTCCAAGGAATAGCAGGAAATTACAATTGTTACACTGGCCAGAGAATGGATTTAATTTGTACTGTTTTATCCTCCCTGTTGGAAACTATCCTCTCTTTTCTTCCACGCCAGCTACAAAGAAAAGGAAAAAAAATCAGCAAACCCAACACATTTCTGTATGAAGCCTTCCATGCAGTTGGATCACAGCCTACCTTGAGGTGTGCTTGCTTCCTCTCTGAAAGGTATGGACTGTTTCCCTTCTTCAGGGTTTATTGTGGCACATCCACATAGGTCATTCTACAGGCAAATTTATGGGTGTTTAATTAAAGGTAGTTTGAAAAGCACTGGTAATTACAGTTAAAGAGTCTGCAAGAGGAAAACTGACTTTCTGGATGCAGAGGAAGGAAGAAGCTGCTGTACAAGTAAGACATCAAACTGTCCAGGAGTGATTGTCCAAACAGAGGCTCCAGAGCCTTGGCTGGTTTGGATTAGTTCAGCAAGCATCAGACTCTTACTGAGGCAACCACATTGTGCAAGCTCAGAGAAGGAGCTGGGCAAGTTATAAGCATGAACACAATGGTGAGGTTGCTTCAGCTGAAGGGTAATTACTTGTTAAGCAACCATAATTCAAGTCATTTAATCTCATGTCTGTAAGAGAGAGAGGTTTGCATTCATCTAAGCCACCTGTTTTCCTTAAGTAGGTACAGCTTTGGGCTACGCACATGGAAACAGCCTTTGGAAGGACAGGATGCTGGCCTGGATAGATGACAAAGAGCTGCAGATTTATGAGGGATGAGCAATGACTGACAATTTGTTTTTAAAAGATGAATTTTGTACTCTTGTGACATCACAGTGTGAGTATATTTGGCTCTGCTAAGGCTGAAAAGATGACTGCAGTGATGGAGTTACAGAGGCTTCATGAGTTACTGCTTGTCAGCTGAGCTGTGGCAACTGCCTTGGCTGTTGGACACGCAGTACAATGCGTTAGCTCATGGCTAATTTGAGGCACAGTGAGGCATAATGTGGTTACCCAGAGCACAAACAGTCCTGAACCCATAGCCTAAAACCCCTTTGCTTTTTGAAAAGTGCCTAGTCATGTTGATTGGCTCTGGTGGGATGGCTTTAACAGCTCATGCGGCTCCAGAGCACAGCGATCCCCAAGCTCACAGGATGACTGAGGGCGGTGCTGAACCTAGAGACATGTGGTCCTGTTCCAGCAGGCTCTGCCCCCCTATGGACAGCACAGCCCCTCGGCCTGCACCAGAAGGGGGTTGCTACTGACTCAGGAGGGAGGAATCATAAGAATGCGTTCACAGCACAAACCTGGGAGGTCTAAAGGAGGTCAGGGAGGAGAACAGCAGCTCTGCAGTGAGGCCATGGGAAAGCACTGGAGCTGTTCTGCTCCAGTGCTCCAACCCCGAGGTGATGTGGCTGGAAGCAGATTAAAGGCAGCTGGCAAGCCATGGTGAATCACTCCTGTTGGGAGCCGTTCCCTCTTTCAGCAGGGACTGTAGCCAAGAGCTGAAGTGACTCACGACAGCAGCATGGGCAGATGATGAGGCAGAGGATAGCACAACCCTAATCAATGCCTGTCACAGGGCCAGGCCATGTCAGGTCCAATAGCACCCCTGGGGCAGGAGAATTGCAGCAGCATTCTTGTTGGGGCTGCCATTGCCAATGCTGTTGAGACTTTCTGGCTATCTTTTCTGCCTCCTAAAGCTTTATTTTCTCTTCCCTCGAGAGGAACAGGAGCTTCCAGAAAACCTGCCTCTCTAGCTGCCTTCAGCCCTACCCTGTCAATGCAGAGTGTTGAAAGAGGGAGGATGTGGAAGGGAGAGAGGAGCAAGAGTGAGAAAGTGAAGGAGGGAGCAGAACTTACAGGGGAAAGCACAAGGGGCAAGGGGACAGGCTGCTGTGCTGGGGGCTGTGGCACTGCCACTCAGCCCTGGAATCAGGTGGTGATGCAGAAAGGAGCGAGAGGATGGGAGAGGAGGAAGAGGAGAGCAGACATCCAGCAGCAGAGACAAGCAGGGACATGGCTGTGGCTATGAGGCAATGAAGTCTGATCAGGCAATGAAGTCTGATCAGGCAGTCAAGGCTGGTTGAGCTGTGCCCAGAGCCCCCTCTCCCCCACGTGCCCCGCACACAGGCTGTGGATGCAAGCACAGATGGGGGCTTGGTTGCTGTTTGGGTGATCTCTGTTAGGGGCTCCTGGCTTGACACAGCCTGCAAAAATGCTCAGAAATTCTGCACACCTTTATAGTGGTCTGGATGAAATTTACAGGAAGAGGCCCAGGAAAAGCTGTTTGCATGGTAGGTCCACACAAAGAACACTTAATCCTGGGCTTTGCTACCTGTCACAGTGCATTACACTCCCCTGCAGCTGACCCCCACCGTGGAGCAGAGCCGCTTTCCCCAGCAGCAGGGCTGCAGTCACAGATCTGTGTTTGTGTTCAGGAGGGCTCTTTCCAAAGACATTAGACAAATGGGGAGCTCTGGGAGGTGGGGCTTGAGAGTAGGCAACTGTCAAACCCTTTTATAGAAGGTCCCACAGGAATTTGTTTTCCTCCTATTTTTAAGTTGAAAAGGATCGAGTTTCAGTGCAGGAAATAGTTCTTCTCCTCCTCCCTCCCACCCACCTTTCTTTTTTTTCTACAGCATGTTGGAAGAGCAGGCTGCTGTCTGCCTCAGGTTTCCAAGAATCAGGCAAACTGGAACCAGAGCACTTGTTATCTGCAGCCAAGGAAGCAAAGGAGAGGGGCTGGAGAAGAGGTGCTCCTGTCTGCAAATGCTCAGAGCCTTAAGGTGCCTTTATTGGTGAGATATACCCTTCCCCATCCCTTTAAATCAGGTTGAGATTGTAACTGGGGTTTCAGAAGAGGTTTCTGTGAAGTCCCTAGAGAAAAAAATACTCATATCCATTGAAGCTGCCCTGCCTTCCTCCCCAGTAGAACAGTGCCACAGGAAGATCCTGGGGAGGGAGTACAGTAACCTGTCCTCAAGGAATCTCTTCTGCATTGTATCACTTGAGAGGTGGACATTTGCAACAGCACTCAAACACAGGCCTAACTCTGTGTTCCTGTCAGAAATGAACACATTCAGTCGGTGCAATGACCTTAAATCTCCCCTTGCCTGGGCTCTGCTAACATCACAGCACAGATCCTGCACATTGATAACCTGCACCTTTTGCAGATGCAAAATGTGCATCCATGCACGGGGGCTCTGGGCATGATGCATGTAAGCCACCAGACCCAAACCTGCAGTTCAATTCCCAGCCTAAATCCGAGGATTTAGAGCAGGGGTCTGGCTAATGAACAGCAGCCTGATGGACACCTTTTGATCCTCAGCATTCACAGCCGAGCGATTGCTCTCCCATTCCTTCCCGATTCTGCTGATACTGATCAATTTTGCTCACCAGGCACACCCACCCTTCCCTCACCTGCTCCAGCTCATTTCTCCTGTTTCCCTTCTGTGACAGTACAGACAATGCCCCCTTTGTAGGTGCTTCTACATGCCTGGGTGGAAAACCCATCACAGACTAGCACAGTTACATCAATGATCTCCTGTTTATTATTCCTCCTGGCATGGGATTTGCCATTACCTCTCTAGCACAGGCAATGTTTTCCGTTCATCTTGTCTCAGCCAGTTATTTGCTTATTTGCAGCGGGGGGGCTTCAGAAGAGACAAAGCTACAATTGATGGGAAACAGAAGGCAAAAGGGGGTTTCCTCAGGGATACCCATAGTCTTAGAAATAGTTACTACAGTCTCTTTCAACAGTGGTTGTGCACACCTGTTGAAAAAGCTTTGCCTTTGCTTTCACTGGACCTGTCTTTCTGATTACCTTTGGTGGGCACTTGTTACTCAAACACTTTTTAGGTTCACATCCTTCCAATGCAACTGTTATTGGGTAAATAACTCCTTCCCACTCCACTGAAGCTAAAGACTTACTCTAGAGTGTGCCAGAGGGCTGTCACTGGAATAGGACAATCCCCTCAAATCTCAGGGCCTGATATGTATTTCTGGCCTACAGAGTGATGTCAGTGTGGTTTCCAGTAAAGTTCATCAGAGACTCATCTGCAGGCCTGTTTAAAGAAAATTTAAGTAGATGTCTGCTCTTATTAATTCTGTCAGAAGGGCACAGAATAACCAACTACAAGCATTTCCCAGGCATCACAAAATATGAAAGGGCATTTCAGATCTAAAAATCTAACCAAGTTCTTGGCTTTGCTCTGGTATAGAGATTCAGAAACACCCTCTCTGTTCATGCTTACACTGTTCTGGCAGACATGGCCACTGCCCCATGGACATAAAACTTGAATGGGGCTGAATCTTTCAGTTTTCAATAAGTCAAATGTCACAATGAGAGCTGCAGCAGTAAAGCTGCTGATGTAACCAGCCTTCTGCAAAATACTTTGGACTAGCCTCTTTCTGCTATTATTAGAGCCACAGTACTTTCCCTTTTCAGTCACAAAGGGACAAGCAGGATGCTTTGCTCTAAAGTTTGTATGGTGGAAACTTGGAGTCCTGAAAACTCAGCAAGACACACTGGACCAACTATGAAGATCAGATTTGAGTTTGCAAAACAAACCCAGCTGGCAGAGGGAAGATGTGGATTAGAGCAGACAAAGAGTGAGAGTTCAGCTGGGGAACAGACCACAGCCATCCTGGAGGAAGAGAGAACTTTTCCAGCCCTCCCCTTCCAACACTTTCACTGCAAAGCCTCCCAGATTTTGACCTAGAACAGCCCTCTTCCTCCTCCACTCCTGCATGGACTGCCTGTCTGGGACATTATCTCAGCTCTGCTCAGATCCCACTGGGTTCTCTCTGCCTGCACCTCCCAGGCTCTGGTAACAGACATCTCTGAGGCAGATGAAACCATCACGTTGTGGTTATTTCAGTTCCTTCCCTTTTGTCCACCTTCAGGAGCCAGTAGTGGCTCCTGGAAACAAATCACCCAGCCTGGCTGGAGCCCTCACCAGAGAAAGACCAAAGTCCTTGCTGTTCAGACACTACAAATCCTGGACTATTATTAGTAGAACAATATTGCTGCTCAATCACTCTGCTACAACCCACATACAATCAAGAGCTGCTTGGCAAGATTCACATGCCATGAACACAGGGTGAGTCCCTGTGCCCTCCAAAAAAGCTGGAAGGGTGCTGCAGGCAAGCCCTTTGGATTTCACATGAGCCTTCCACAGAAATGGGCCCAGAGCCAGGTACAGCCCAGCAAGCCAGGGGCTACCCCCACTTCAGTGGGCCAGGAAAACCATGCCCATATGGAAAGAAGCCCTGGGAAGAAAGTGAAGAATTTAGCAAGTTAGAGAAGAGAAACAACAGGAAATGCTGCTGCTGGCTAAGTATCTTCATTCAGAAGTTATTTGTAAATACAGCTCCTGCTCCTACTGCATTTTTGCCCCTTGCCATTACAGAGGAGCTATAAATACAGGTACTGATTATGCCAAAGTCTGGGGAAGGTGCTAGAGCCTGCCTCAAAATGTGGGCTGGCACCCCTGCTGTGCAGAACAAGAATGTGCTGTTCCTCCTCACAGGTCTTAACATTTCAAGCCAGACAGAGGGAACAAATGCCCACAGACCTTTTTATTGTCAGGAGAGACTGGCAGGGCCTCATCTGCATGCCTACAGCCCCAGAATGTCTTTCCATGAACACTTCCAGCATGCAAACCGCAAAAGAACATTTTCATCCTTGGAACATCACTGTAGCAGGAGATTGTCCCAAGGAGGGATGTCCAGGCTTGGCTCACAGCACTGTCCAGCCCTGAGCACAGTTTGTTTTTCTTGCAGGAGGAGGTAGGCAGTGAGGGGTTAGATCCTCTCTCCAGTTCAACCTTCAGAGCATCCACACCGTTCAGTGTTGCTTGAACCAAATGCCAGCCTGCAGGGGGAATGGGATTCCCATGGGATTTGTACAGGCACTTTGGAGCTATTCAGAAGGTTACCACCATGAGCAAGAACATACCTGTAAATGGCATGGGCAGAAAAACGGGCTTTTGTGTGTCTGCAGGCGTCCAGTAGGTTCACACTGATAATGCTGTCTGGATTTGCAACTGTCTAGACAATGGGAAAATGAGCATCATGAAACTGGATAGTTTTGTGAAATGCCCAGCCAAATATCTGGGAAATATTTTTGTAATGGTTCTCCTCAGAGGGAGATATGAGCCTGAGCTGTCCATTAGAGATGCAGCTCTTTTGTCCTGCATTCTGGTGAGGGATGGAGGGGTTTTACTGAGCCCGTTGGGTCTCATCTGCCGCGGTTTCCAGCCAGACACCGGTGCTACTGTGGAGGAAAACAAGCCCACAGCACAACCATGGCAAATGAGCTTTCTGTAGGCTGGACCTGCTGCTTTTCTGGCACGGAAAGGGAATTTCATCCTAAGAGCTAGAGGCTAGGACTGTATGAACAGTGTTTACCTCTGGAGACAAGCAACTAGAGGCCAGTGTCTCCCCAGCCTGTTTCACAGCCTGCAGTCAAGTCCAAAGGAGCCCCAGTAGCAAACCTGCTGCAGCAGAGTTCTTCTCAGAAAGGCACCAAAGCCCACAAGGAGAGAATGCCAGATCCAGAAGACGGGGAAGAACAATATATGGAAAAAAACCCCAAACAAACCATCTCCAAAGCACATGCTCTATTAATGACTCAAGACATTACATCAACACCTTCCATTGCTTCTCTGAAAAGCTTCAAAAAAGGCAGGGGAGAGCAGACAACAGGCAAAGATCTTTTTGAGCAAAGATGTTATCTTCCATTGGCAGGGGAGAGCTGTCAATTCATCTGAGGACAGCAGAGTTTAAGTAGCAGTTCAATATTATTGGTGATTGTCAGCCAGGGAACCTTTGGCTTGGTTTAGCTTGTGGGAAACCTTGAAAAACTGCTCCAAGCTTTCAGTGGATGTGTTAGAGAAATAAACAGATTAGTATTTGCAAGCCCTGCAGAGATTCCAGGAAAATGTGATGCTTAGACTGGGGGCTTCTCCCCATGAACAGCAGTGGAGGCTTTTGTTCACAGTGTCAACAGTGACAACCAAGGGGCTGGATGCAAAACACAGAAGGAATTTTGATGCAGAAGCTGAAGCTGCCTTGAGTCACTTTTATGGAGAACTTGCACTTTCATCTGTGAGGGACTGTGGGATGCACCTGGATACTGTTCAGCTACAGCTGAAAGAGTCCCCTCCGCTGTGGCACAGGATTTTCAAAACAACAGACCTGCCAGTCCAAGGAAGGAGAGCCCAGTGAGGGAGGTGGTTCTGGTAACACAGGCAGAGACACACTGGTGCTAACCAGAAAGTGCCAGGGGATCAAATTCTTGCTGGGATATGGGCAGCCTGGTTGAGTAGGGCTTGAAGCTGATGCATTTCTGCAGAATAATCACAGGAGGGAACTTAAAGAGAAGCCAGAGCAGCCTGTATGCTCAGGATTTGAAAGAGGAAGGCAGTTTTGCCCTTGAGATAGTGCAGAAGCAGTTCAGAGAAATAAAAGCCTCTGTTCCCCCATTTTATGTCAGAGGAAGATACTAATTAATACCCTTCTTATCCTATTGAAAGAATTTCCTACTTATGACAAAATAACATCACCAAAAAGTTAACATTTTTGTGCGCCAGATTCTGTTGTTTGACTTTCCTGAGCTATTTCCTTGCCCCCATCCATCACAACACTGACTGGATAATTCCACCCCCCCTCCAGTTTTTGTAGAAGTAATCTTTTGAGTTTTGTGAAGTTGATCTTGGCTCATGGCACACATCCCACATCTGTTTTCCTAGGCCTTACTGTTTGACTCAGAGTGATTGCATTTTAACTTCATTCCCCCACTGCTACCGTCAAGTGTAAAACCCAAACGAGCACTCCCACCACCCTGGGGCGTACCTGATGTCTGGGGAATCACATGTCCCCTCACCTCCTGGTACTGAAGAGTGCAAGGTTACTGTAAGAATGCTGACTGCTTATTTATTATTCTTTAAGATGATACGGTGTGAGCTGACAGCATAGGTTAAATACAATTATTCTGTACGAGTGAGTTTTCAAAGCTCTCCTTTTGGTTCTTATCCAAGATCCTTAAAAGCACATCATTAAGGATAAGCATGCACACAGAGCAGTGGGATGTGACATATTCTTAAACTTGTCATGTTGATTTTGCTACCTTTTGAAATCAAAAGAGAGAGAAACTGCCCATCCCTGTTCTTGGGCAAACTGCCACACACTTCCAGAAGACTTCAGACCAAAGACCTCACTGCAGCATGTCCAAAGTAACTTGGCAGAACCATCCCCAGGTACTGCAAGACACAAACTTTCACATGGAAAATACTTGCTGAAAAGCTTGGTCTCTCAAGATGCAGACTTTCCCAAGTTGAAACTTTTGAAACTCCTCACCCTCTTTGAAACCATAAGCTCTTGGCTTCTTAGCACTTCGCTGAATTTCAATAGGGGTGATTGGAAGAGAAAAATGCTGAGTTCAGTAAGACAACATCTACATTTGAGATAGGATATGGTCAGGCAAGAGCACATCTGTTGGGCATGTAGTCAGAGAATCTCTGCTGGACCTCTGCTGATTCATGACCTTCAGTTAAATTTGGTTAGATATGTCTGGGCTGGATAAGCTTCCTACCATTCTGCATCTGGTAAGAGAGTTAATAAATACTTCTTTCGGCATCATCTTTCCTGTGGTATTTTGCTCAGTCTAATTCTGCTACTAGGCAGAACTCAGAAATGCAGGAATCTGCAAGTTAGAGGGGAGGGGTTTATTTCCAGTGCAAAACAGTAAATCTAACAGGAAACATGAAGGCTATGGGTTAGCAGCAGCTCCATGCCAGGATAACCCCCTTTCCCAACTCTGAGCACTGCGGAGTTCTGACCCAGGTGCAATGGTAGTGTAAGGAACTCTATTAGTTCCTCACAGCTCCTCACTCCGTAAGAAAGCCTGGGGTGCAAAGGAAGAATTCCTGTCAGAACAAGGAAAACCACCAGGCAGAACAGCTGCATTTGGACACCTCCCTCTAGACAAGCAGGGAACAGTTTGGGGAGGGGGCTGTTGGGCTGACGTTTGGATGTATTTTAGTGCAGTGTTAACACATCAGGCCCCCATGGAAGCGAGCTCTCCTCACCTCCCCTGGTCCAGAGCTCCTTGCAGCTGCTGTCCCTTGGAGTCACGAGAGCTCCAAGTCACACTTGCTGTTACAGACTGTTCTGTTCCATCCTACTCATTCCCTTGAACTTCCTATAGTTACACCTTTTCCCTGCACCCAAAATAAAGATCCTAGAGAATGTAGGCATGTCTTGGAACAATTAAAGACTTCTAAGACTTTGTAAAAATCAGGTCCAAAGTGAGAGTAACACATTTACAACGATCACCTGAGCACAGCACTACAAAAAATACCAAAAGCAAGAGAGTTGCTTTTTTAAAACTACAGATGGGCTGCATTACCCACAAAGGAAACCCAAGGAGAGCTCATGTCTGGAAGCAATAAGGAACATTTGCATAACATGCACTGTGCATTCAGTGCTAGCAGGAGGTGCTTGGGACCTCCTTGGTCAATGGGAGTGCAAACCCAGAAGTTCTCTCCCTAAAGAGGCTTGGAAGCACTTCCTCAGGGAAGAAGGTGTGTCAGTGTCCCATCACAGGTGCCATTTCACATTACACACAGTCAACCCCATTTCCAGGTGACCCCCGCCATGCATGACAACCATTTTCGAATACCAGAAGCAGATACACAGAAGAAATTCATATGATCCAAACAACTACAAAAAGGTTTTACCTCCTAACCCTGTGCTGGAACGAGGGCACACAAGTGCCCTAAGTGGTGGTACAACCACGAAGCACAGAGCAACATCCCAGGCTGAAAGCTGCAGAGCTGCAGTGATAGAACATCTCCGGTGTAGCAAAACCAGTCCTGCTCTCTGCACTAGCCCACAGGTTGCCAGCACAGTTTCTCTCCACCACTGTACAGTGTATTCCCTCCCACGTGCTGAGGTTGCAATAAATCCCAATGATTCTCCACTGCAGGCATCACTCAAGTGCTGATGGCTACATCAAGAGAACCTAAAAACAGCCACCCCACTAGTCATCCTCATTTATCCACTGTCTCACCCCTTCTTTCTTCAGAGGAGAACATGACTAAGAATGGATACATCATGCAGTAACAGGATCATCCAAAGCCACGTCCTCACATGCTGTTGCCACGTGTCAGTCACATCAGGGCACAAACCTTCCCCTTTAACATAAGTAATGAGGGCCTGTGTTTCTTGGAGCAAGGGGAATGTGGCTGAGATTCTTCCTTTGCTGACACACCACAGTGCTAAGCTGCTGTGGCAGGCACCAGAAGGAACAAATGTAAAGTCAAAGGCATTATAATCTAAGGAAGGGCTGAAGAAACCCAAACTGAGATGTCATAAAAACATAAGCCAGAATTCATTACCCTTGTAACCAAAAAGAAACTATTGATATGCCAGTTTCCACCCATAAATAGCTATAGTTGAGGGTCTGAGTTTATAAAACATTGAATGACTTACCATATGTTGCACTGGATGGTTTTGGTCGGAAGTCCACAAAAGATCTGTTAGACAGTGATTTCTCCTGTTGAGACAAAAACTCAGAGGTAAAAACTGCTTTGCCAAGCCCAGAAGATAAGCACAAAGACACATTGTTTTAAATCACAGGAGAGCAGAGTCTGCTGGAACAAAGCAAATACAGACTCTTGGGGTGTTTAGACTACAGCCTGTCTGCCTTTTTCCAAGTTGGGTTGAATGAAAAAGCAATTTACAGTGAGTTCAGCATTACTGCAGTCATGCCAGAGTCCCAGCTGCACAGTGAGTTGTTTAATCTGGGACAGGTAAAGGTTCCAGGTGTTTACAAGGCAGTGCAATAGTGAGGAGCTGCCTCACAACAACTGGCCCTGATCCATTTTTTCCCCCATCTCCTCTGCAGATGCCCAAGCCTGCTGCAAATGGGTCCCACTGCAGTGTCTGCCTTTATCCAGTATAGCTTTATCCCTGAAAGTGTGGTGGGGATGGGCATGGTCAGCAGGAGATATCCCAGGTTTTCCCTGGCCCTGTTTCTCTGTGAGGGATTTGCTTAGTTCCTGTGCCCTGAGCACCTTATTTACCACAGAAATAGGTCTAATATCTAGGTTTTAAACTTGTAATTCCCTGGACTAGAATTGATTGGTTGAGGTATGTAAGAAGTATGGAAAAACAGGTCAGACCCTACAGATTTGCCATGCTGATTGCCAAACAGATGAATCCTGTCAACCTCTGTGGGGTGGGTGGGCTGCCTTTGTCACAGGGGACTCCAAAACAGGTCCACTTGGGAGAAGGGGAGAGCCAAGGTTGGCCATGAACTGGGAAAATGGGTTATGGCACAAACTTTCTCACTGTGCACAGTGACGGAGGTGAACAGAGACTCTTGGGAATTAGGCTGAAGTTCTCCTTTCCCAAGGATTTTGATCACTCTGGGACATACCCTCAGGATATTTGCTAAGCTTATTAAAACAAACACGGGGAAGCTCCTTGAGGAAGGACCCCCAATTTCCCAGCTCCTGAAAGTCTCAACCCACCAGTTAGAAAGCAGGAGGGGAGCAAACAGCAGTCGCTTTGTGTGACATGGAGGGCTGAGGAAATTTGAAAGACAAATTATTCAAAATATAAAGCAGTGCAAAAACAGATTAGGAAACTACTGTGCCGTGACTATTAATGAAGCGATAGAAAATATCAATCACTCCCTGGCCTCTGAAGCTTGCTGTGAGAGAAGAATTAGGAGATTTTATGTTCCAAGTACCAGGAAACCACAGGGCCCTGGTGCCTAGTTTTCAAAAGAACACTGAATCACAGGGAGGAAAGCAGAGTGCTGCAAAGAGCCAAGGGCAGAGTTTAAAAATAGCAGCTTTCAGTTTTGCTGCTTTTTTTTCTTAAGTGCCTGGATATAGGATCATGTCAGAGGGTGGATAAAGAGAGCAGACCAGCCCCTGTGGAGAAAGAAGTGTTCCTGAATGAAGTACTGCCACTCGGGGCTTGTGGGCTGCTCATTTTGCACTCCAGTTCTCCCCCTCAAAGGAACCAGTCTCTCCTGATCCTCCTGTCTGCAGCACAAGAGAAGGGCACTGGGGGAGCGGGGACTGGGGAGCTTTTCAAACCCATCAGTGTGTGCAGAAGCCAGCACAAATGAGCAAAGCCAGGGGCTGAATGTGTGATCCAGCCAGAACCATCTCCTTCTGGACACACACAGGGCTGATTTCCCATGGCATGAAGGACCGTTTTGAAATGCTGTGCAAGAAATGGGATTTACTGAGATGTTTGTGCTGATGCTCTGGGTCTGTGTGCAGGGAGAAACCACATCTGGCTGCTGTACACTGGCAAATGTGCTAAACCAAGAGAAAGAATATTTGAGTTCTGATACTGCTCAAATTTCTCCAGCCCTTAGATTCTGTACTATGGACCCCTTGAAAGACCATCAGGCCAGAGTCACAGCACCTATCAAAGCAATCACGTGGACAAGTTGAGTGTTGGTAATTTAGACCAACGAAAAAAGGAGAGAGAGAGAGAGAAGTATCTCATGAAATGGACAGTAAAGTTTTAGGCCATACAGTGGAGTAACAGTGATGGTTTTAAGGCAGAAATGGGCAGCGTCTGCAGAAAGAAATGAAATCTCATCCAAATAGATTGAAAAACAGATATGTCTTTAGGTAGCTGATCTCTGCACTTGCAGAGAGGCAGGATGCCCCCTTGGGCCTTTGCTTTGTCTGTGAAAAGAGAAGAAAGGCACAGCTGATGCTCTGGATAAGGCTGTCTGCATCTGACTCTCCGGGGAAGTCTGCTGTGTCTTATGACTCACTGCTCAGAGGATGCTCTCAAATCTATAGAGGAATAATTTGTGTAATAAGGCCAGCAAGTGCAGGCAGCCACATAAAATCCCTTTTCCCAATTAAGTGAGTAGAACCACAAACCCTTTCCCCCAGCCTTCTCAGGGACAAAACAAGCAAGCTTTTCATTGCTATAAACTATGACTAAAATGGAAGGTGGGGGGAAGAGAAATACGGGCTCTGTCACTTGGTTAATAGGAGTACACAAATCACTTAAACTGCTACCGGCACATTGCGAGATTGATTCATTGCAAGTTCAGTTTCTTCTGTCACCAGCAAGGACTTCCAGGCTCTGCTGTGGACAAAAACCAACTATCACACGAGTCACATAGCATTCATAAAAAATCAAGTACAGTTTAAAAGCAAAAACCTTGTACAGGTAATTACGCTGACTGAGTCCTAAAGGAACATTTTAACTTTAAAATGATGCAGAAAAATCCCAAACATCTGGAATCCAAAGTATTTCCTTGTAAAGGAGTTTCTACTGGAATGTCATCTGTTCTTGCTGTTATTTGACATAGGCAGACTACACAACCAACTGGACCCAGTGACCTGCACAGCACAGAGCTCTTCATTCCTGTGGCTCGTGAAAGAACCCAGTAGTGCCACAGGCCTATGTAATTGCCATGTCACAGGCATGGATTGTTAAGCAGACAGCCTCCTGCTTTCATGGAGATAAGGAGCCCCACGTGTCCTAGAGATTCTCCCAGACACATCCAAAGTTACTTGCTCTTGCTGTCCTTCAAAAGGACCAAGCCAGAATGTGTTAGGAGCAAATCCAGTGCAGTGTCCTGCCCTCCGAGCAGACCTGACAGCTTTAATTATGTGAGAAAATCTTTAAAGCACAAGCTCAGATCCAGTTAATCCAGTGCTTCCCTCAGCCTTGCAGGTACAAAAAGCTCCTTCAGCCCAGCAGGCCTGGGATTTTCCCTTGCTCAGCTTTCTGTGGAGATCAGTGTGATTGCTGACAAAAGCAGTGCAGAAATGCCCTATAATGCAGCCCTAATGGCAGAAGAGCTCTCACCAAATTGTCACTCCAGGGACTTTCTTGCAGTTTCTGCACCTATAAAAGACTGACTGAGACATGGCAAAACTCATCCCAATACAGGGAGGCAATTCAGAACAGGAGCAGGACTTCGTACAATATTCCCCTCTTTTAAATGTAGATATTGCAGAAGATTGGAAAAACAGGTGGGTTTTCCTCTGACAATATATACCAGGGAGCATTCTAAGAAGCAGGGCCAAGATGAATTAACCTGATCAACTACAGTAAACTTACTAAAAAGTACAGGAAACATGAAGCACTGCATTTTCTTATTTGTGGCTTGGAAGACAAATTTGCCATTGAGCTTCTTTTGGAGAGCAGTAGGGGAGGGCTCAAAGCAACTGCTGCCTCTTCATCTGCCACTGCACCCTCCTAGCACAGATCCCTGGACTTCCTTGTGCTTTTTAGCCCTCAGCAGTTGTGAAGTACCAGCAAATACACGTACTCAAGCCTGGGGAGTTTTCTGTTTTTCATCTGGAAGATTTCAAAAGGTTTCACAAAGGCCAAAATGAAAAGGCATTTAAATGTTTCCTAGACAAAACGTTGTTTCCATTCTGCAGGAAGAGCTGACACTTTAAAAGACAACCAACCAACCACAGACATTGAGAAATGGTGCAAGACATCTTTGAGTTTGTCTTTGCCAATGCTTTGACCTCACCACAGAGACCAGGCAGAGCTTGCTGAAAAGTCCTCAATCCTTGGGAAAATAGTGGCACCATTCTATCATCACTCATCCAAAGCAGTACATGAACACACTGTACTTCTGGAACAATTCTGGGCCTTGGCTGCATTTGGGGGCTATAAATGCAGACAGCAGTGGAGGGGGTACATGAAAAGAGTAGAAGAAAGCTGGTGGTAATGATAGATAGTTTTTTTTAAACAGATTTCAATGTGGCTGCTACAAGGAACAAGCCACGCACAAGGAACACTGCATCGTGCTCATGGTTCCCAGGTATGCCCTGGACTGAAATCCTGATGGATTTTTGTACCCTTTAGTACTGGCTGCAGAGTAGGTTTTCTTTGGGTTTTAGAGACCAGGAATATAAAGCTATCTCTGAGAGAATGACACTGCTAAGATACATTGTGCTACAGCAGCAAAAACCAGAGCCTCTTGCACAACTAAAAATGTAACTGTTTTCCAGATACTATGTCCCTTTATGAAGAGGATGTGGCTGTGAACATGCACTTTGTTATCATAACAAAAAACTGCCACCACCATCTCCTGACACCTCCAGTGCAAGCATTTGTGGTAACTCAATAATTTGTTAGCCCAGGGTAAGGTGTTGCATGTTTAGAAATCCTGATGCAGAAAGGAAAAAGGCCTTTCAAGGAAGTGGCACTTTTATTTTCCTTGCAACTTCTCTGTGTATTTGAATTACAACCAAGGGCTAATCTGAAGTAGCCTGAGTATTCTAACCAGGGATCCTCCATATAAAGATCTTGCTGAAGTTACAGATTTTTCTAGGAGTTCAGGTTGGATCAGACTCCTGGTACCAAACTGCCAGCTCTCTGGTATCTTCTGTGACAAATATAAGGAAATATGGAAGAATTAAACATCTCAAATTTCCTTTCTCTGCATAAAGAACCTTACTTAAGACATTTAAAATACCTTTATTAAAGAACAAAGCTCCAGTGGAACCCTGTTAAGAATAAATTTGCATTGAGAGCAAAGACATCGATGTCCAGCAGAGAAAGTCAGTTCAGGCATGTTTTGACACACGAGAATTCTCATATCACAGCCTGGTCCCAGAATAACCAGCGGCAAAATCCTTTTTGTAATAGGCCCAGTGGTTTGGATCATATTAATGCCAGCAAACACTTGACCTGGCTGTCCTGCCAGCTCCCAGGTTCATGCTTTCCTCCTTGTTCATTAGATATTTGAAGCAACAATATCTAATTCCTCCCCTGTTTTCAAGAAAAAAATCCCCTTGAGAAGCTTTCTCTGTTCTCTTCCCAGTTACACTTCCAGCTGGTTTTTGCCTTTGCGTTGCTGGTTTTATCCAGGTCAACTCTGAAAAGAAGCCCGTGGCATTTAAAAAACCTTCCACTCTGATTTCAGATGGAATTTTGAACCTTTCCAAAGAAATGCTTGTGACTGACCATGGAGATCCTACAAATCATCCTGTTTATACCCCAGGATTGGATGAGAAGTTGAAGAATAAATTTGCCACGTGATATAAACTGTGTTTTCCACATATACATGCATTCAGATTAGCTCTCTGCTAACAACAACTCAGCAGCAATAAAATTTGCTATAAAACTCCATCATCAGGTATTCTGGAAGCCAAATCTCTGAGGTCTTAAACAAAATGACTGCCTATTGCCCAGGCCTACAGAACAAGACCAAATTACTGCAAGGAGTTAACTTCATTATTCCTGCACTGGATGAGCTGGACCAGCGTTAAGGCCCCAGTGTCAGGCATTGCAAGGCAGCCTCTGCCCTTGGGAGTTTGAGATCTAAACCAGACAAAGCAGAGAATAGTCCTGAATTGCCTTTTCCTATGCTGGAATATTTCAGCTGAATAAAGCTGCAGGTTTTGGCAGGCAGTATCCAGCTCCGAACAATTTGCTTTGTATCCAGACTGCTTAAAAGATACCAGGGTGAATTCTTCCCATTGATTTTATTTTGGGAAGAGTCCCAGGTCTTTGATTTAACTCCATTTTTTGATTGCACATTATAACTCTGCCAAACAAATATCCATCCAAAGGAACAGCACTACCTCCAGCAGATCCTTCGGGGGCTACACTAATGTCAGTGGAGCTCAGGCACCTTCTGTTCTTGTTTCTCCTCCAGGACCACGTGGCCACCACGATCCAAATGGGAAACAACACTTGGTGTGCACTCAGGAGCAAGGCTGAGGCACCACAGTTTTGACATGACATCAACACAGCCCACGCCTGTACTCCTACCATGGGCTGGAGCCCCGGGAGCCTCCCCCAGGAACCCAAAACAGTTGCTCATGTTTAATTTCTGCCTCACTTTTACTGAGGAATTTTCCTGCTGCACTTGAGGTGGAACAATATTTTAAGCAAATGCTGATGACTGAAGAGGCAGGTTAAAGGAAGGTATCCAGTATCTGGAAATCAGGTCCATTACATTACATTAAATATTAAGCTCAGTGTTGTAAAGACAGACAATTGCATACTGAATTAATAATGTTATTTATTCCATTTAGTGGATTATGGAGGACACTTAATCATCGTGGCATTTTAAATCAGAGCTGGCATCCACAGCTCAGCTCTAAGAGTATTTTATGGAGACACAGAGATGGATCGAGTAGCTGGAAGTGAAGACTGTGAATGTGTGAAATACAACCAGTTTGGTGGTAATAAAGTTATATGGCCTTGATTGTTCATTTGGATACTACTGCTCCAGAAACACTTAAGAAAGCATAAGCAAGTCTCCAAATATAAGCTTGATCTGGAGCTTCTGTAGTATCTGAAGGAACTTAACTTCTTCTCTTTTTGGAAAAGAGTTACAAATTTTCAAGCAAAACCCAAAAGTATCTGCTCAATCAAAACATGGAAATGTCATGGGAAATTCTGAGGGATTTTTTTTTTTGGCAAAGTGTAGATAAAATAATAAAAAGATCTGAAAATGAAAAAAAATATATTGATACAGCTGTCTGAAAGAAGTTTTAATTTTTTTTTTTTTAAAACCCAGAGTGGTCAATTATTTTTCCAGACTTCAACACTGAAAATCAAAGAAATTTTTACAGGAACTTTCAGCAACAATATAGGGATTAAAATATTTAAAAGGTCCAATTAGGACACCCAAGCTAGCTCCCCTCTCACTATTCTTTCATTTTTTTACTGCCTAATTTTGGGCTCTCTGATTGCCATCTTTTTTAGCCATACCAAGAAATGGCTCCCCAGGCATCATGCAAGAATCAGCATTTTCCCCCATCACTCAGCAGGAACACCCTATCACTCCTTAGGCACACTTCTCAACCTTAATCACCTCCAATTGCTGTGGATTCTAAAATTCAGTCTACTGGAGAAAGAAATAACTGCTCTGCCATTTCCTGCAGCGCTGATTTTCGCGCCTTTCATGGAACAATTTCATTGACTTCACAGGAGCCTATCTGGATTTACACCTGTGCAAAAACGAGGCAAGAAAACCTGACCCTTGGTGTGGAATATCAGGTTCATAAATGTGTTCTGTATCTCCAAGAATCTCCCCATTTACAAAGGTGAACAGCTGTTGCTATAAATCAGACAGTCTGAACCAGCCATTAGAACTTCATCCAGATGATCCATTTAAAATATACAAAGGCAACGTTTTGGAAATAAAAATCTACCCTCATGTCCTCAGGGAAACCTTCTGTTAGAGAAAAATCTCATAATTCAAGGCTAAAATTAGTTCACTTTAATGCTCTTTCAGGAGAGCCATGATACTCAAGAGTAACATCGCCTTGAGAAGGCCTGTTAGATGACTTAAGGGATTCCAAACATCTGGTAATTTGGTAAATACTGCATTGGAGACATAGAACATCTTTTTCAGCTTCTCTGTGGGTGTAACTCTTTGCTGCTAGCTGGAATGGCTGTATCTGGTTCAGTTCCCATCGACCATTTTCTGTTTGAATAGGAAACACTTGCTAAAGTGTGGAAACAGCTGGCAGAGTTGGCTGTGTATGAACAAAACATGCTCTTGTTTCTGACCACAGACTGGTCTTTAAGTTCCAACTGGGATTGCCAAGGGCTCTTCCTGGCTTTTTGGATGAGACCAGGTCACCCAAGATGTAGAAGCTGGCTGTGCTAAGGGCTGGTTCTTGGAGCATAAAGTTCAGTGTTAGCAGGGATAACACTTTGTGTAAGTAGAGGGGAGCAGGCAGAGCAGCCCCATTTTATAGCTGGGGAACCAGGGCACAGGAAGATTAAATTACTGGCCTCTGGACATTTCCCAGTGAAAGAAAGAGACTCATGTATCTTTTTCTGATGGAAATACCATCATTCAAGTGTTTTCTACACAGCAGTCAGCAAGCAGGATAGGCTGCCGGACTGAACCTCCTGCTGCTGGGGACAGAGCTCACACAGATTCCTGTGCTCCAGGGTCCCTTTGGCACTCGGTTTCCCTGGGACACCAGGAACCCACACCATCTCCTGCTCGTGAGTAACTCCCAGCTCCCTGATTACACAGCACACATCTGCTCTCACACATACCAAGAGCATAAAATGTAGCTAAAAGGGCAAGGTGGTTGGTCAGCCCTGACTGACTACTGAGTGACCACCTGTTCCCAAAGCAGCAGTTTCCTCTGCCTTCTCCAGGTTCCTGCCTAGTTCTGAATGGAATGGCCAAATCATGTATCACTGTTCTGCTGGGCTTTGTCATTTGTCTTTCCCAGGCTTCTGGAAAGTTAGACATAACAAGAACGTGGGGAAACCAATGAAACACAGACAGAGCTCTACCCTGAACCCTCAGACAGTCACACAGAGTAACAAGCCCAGCTCCTTTCACTCAATTCCTTATGTTCTTTGGAGACCATGAAAAGGAACTTTGTGATATGCTGGAAGGGATGAAGTATTAACTATCAAAAACGAGACTGAAGTAACTGAGAGCCTGCATTATTTTCTCTTTGATGTATACTTATGTAAATTCAAATAAATATGCTTAAATGTAACCTGTCTTCAATTCTAGCAGAGCTTATTAAATCTATTTATGCAAGACAAGCTAGGCTCCATGGAATGCCAGGAACTCCCCTGACATTTGCCTTCCTACTTAACGTGATACTCTATGATTACACATACCAGAGCCTTTCATTCAGGCATTTTAATTTACAAATACTTTTTACATTTCTTAACGCCCCTGTGGACAGGCATGAAGAGTCCACCTTATTCAGGAGCAATCAATCGAAGTGCAGAGGGGCAGCCTGTTTTGCTCCAAATCACGCACTGAAATACTAGCAGAGTTTGGAAAACTCCTTCTGTGTCACACAGAAACACAATTTCCATTAACAGCAGACACATTCTCTTAATGCTGGGCCAAATGCTCCAAGCAGAGGAGCAGGGGGAAAGCTCAGTAGCAGGCAGGCCATGGGAAGGAGATGAAGACTGATGTCCCCAAACCAGCCACAGTGAGGACACCCTCCACCCCTCCTTTGCCCAAGATCACTTACCAAGCAAGTGCTGCTCTCCATGGTGTAAATCTCACACATTCCCTCCGTGTCTCTGCCCAGAGCCAAGTCATCTGCTAAGGGAGAAGAAGGTATTACTAAATGCCATCAACTCAGTCTTGTGTTTTCTCAGACATTATACAGCAACCTGCACACTTCCACACAGTCCTGACTCCTCAGAGGACTGGCAACCCATTGCTCAGGCTCATCTTTTCTTGTTAGCCCTATTATTTCTGGAGTTTTTAATGTCCTTTAATAATGAAGTGCTTCTCTCACAGTCCCTGAGATGAGGCCTGGATAAATCCTGTCTTTAGGGCTGGCAGAGCTGAGAGAAGTCTGCCCAGCCTGATAAATAAAAAAGGAGCACAGGTTCCAGTGGGATCCCTACCAGAGCCAGCCACAGGGCACCAACTCCTCTTCCACGGGGTCTCCATCACCCCCAAAACACCCAGCAACACTTCAGCTACTAATTGTAGTCTTTAAAAGCAATACCTAAGAAGAGACTCCCCTTCAAACCCGTTTTCAAACAAAGAACACACAGCCAAGTACTTTCCACACAGGGGCTCAGCTCCCATGGACACCTTTGCCTCACACGTGCAGGATTCGAGCCCTTGGTGGAGCTCAGCTGCCTCTGGCTGGCAGGTGACATTTTCTCTGTCAGACTTTAAATGAAGTGCAAAAACTCTTCATGGCAGCAACTAGAGGCACACTGCACATCCAAACTGAGCTGTATCTGTCTTCCTTCATGTTTTCTTTGTAAGTGGAGTGTAATTATACACACAAGGAAGCCCCTGCCCTACCTGGGTTAGGAGAGCACCTCCAGCTTTGCACTAAAATTGCCCAGGAGAGGAGAGTCAAAGAGGCTCCTCCCGAGATGTCAAATTCAGGTAAATGAGCCCCATCTGCCCTGCTTTAGGGCAACAGAGAACCAACAGTCTCCAAGTGTTAGAAACTAACCACCTACCTTGCCTCTGCTTGGGCTTTATAGTGAGAGGGGGACCTGACTGCAGAAAGAAGATAAAATGCAAGGTACAATTTGCATCTGTAGGAAGTGATCTGGGCTGCAGCAGTGAGAGCTGGGAGATAAACAGCCCTGGGGATACCTCAGAATGAATCTTGAACCGGCATTTTTGTTTGCAGGCCTGTTCCTTGCAATGTTTTAGTAGGATAAACCCAAACCTGCCATCCCTCCGTGTAAATAAAGGGATTTGTCATAAAGCTAACAGATCCTGCTCTGAAGTAGTTCCCCAGAATATGAAGTGACAATGAGGTGCCTAAGAAAATAACTTTCCCACTGCCTGAGAAAGACCATTTTTAGGATGGTAACTTTCCAGCTGTGATCAATACGGGCTTTGAAAGAAAACAGGGACCTGAAAGACTCTGTATGGTCTGCACAAGGAGAACAAAGGCAGCAAATAAAACAGAGGTATTTTTTAAAGGTCTGTGTCTTACCCTCAATTATCAGCTTAAAGGTAAGTTGCTGGAATGGTTACAGCCAGCCAGTTGCTCTGTGGCGATCTCATACACATCTGGCAGACAAGGAGCTATAAACTGGTGCTTGTAGCCTTTTGGCCACCCAGGAGATCATCCTGAGAGGTCGGCTCCACGGTGCATTCCCACAAACTCTTCAGGTGCTGCTCTCTGGCTGCCCCATCGCTGCAGCGATGACTGAGATTTTTTGTTCCAATGCTTTTACAGTTGTATTGTGTCTAAAAGGTTGAAGCAGAGAAACATGAGCCTGTGGCCTCCAAAACCCTGGGGCTCCACCAGAGTTTTGCAGTTCATTTACACTGCGTCAGGATTTGCTGCCAGGTTGGAACCCCCACTGCCTCCCACTGCTACCCTTCTGGACACACAGCTTTCTCCTACAATTTCCCCCATCCTTTCCCATGGGCTTGTGAGAACAAAGAAGCTCATGTTTGACAATTACTCCACGCAGAATCATTAGGTGTGATCATGGAGGCCAGTGATGGAAACCATTTACCTAATGGGTCTGTCCCACTTTCCTGGCCCAGCCTGCCACCTCCCTCTCTTACTGACTGTGGCAAGTTGGGCAGAAAATGACTGATAGTTTTTAAGAACTGTATTCTCCCAAAACCAAAGTTATGAAGGACAGAGAGCCAGCATGCTCAGTTCATGGAGAAATAGACTGACAGCTCTTCCCCCCTCATGTAAATTCAGTGATTCCAGGGCAATTGCAATAGCACTGAAGGTGGACTCATCCATCCAGGGGAAAACAAGGTTCCCTTCAAATCCTCTTTTATTTACTCCAGTCAGCTGTGCTGAGTGTATTGATTCAATCAGCTATTTCCTTAACCATAAAACCAGATGTGTGCCGTCATGGCCCATCTACGGGGACTGAATCCATGCCATTTAGAAATGCAGAATAAAAATAAAAAAATCCCAAGAAAGCTGAGATATACTGATGTTTGGAGCTCTCAGTTTCCTAGGTAAATTGCTTTCTTTTGAGTCACATTTATTTTTGTTACCTCCAAAGAAATGCTGTTTTAGCTGCACTTTTTGGAAACAGTGTGGAGATCTAATGGGTTGTTACTGATGTGAATTCTCAGGGTGGAGAATAGAGGGAATAGAGTATTATCTTTGCTTCTGGGCATCAGCAACTTCTGCAAGCAATGTGGTGCAGTGCATGTCATTCCTTGCTGAGGCAATTAATTAACTTGGTCCCTAACGAGAAGAGCTGTTCAGCTTAAAAAAAAAACCAAAACAACACTGGAGCCCTCTGGACTTAGTTACCTCTGGACATCTGGGTTGATGTGTGAATTAGGGAGGCCACATTGCTCAGTTTCCCTCTGTTTCTTCTCAGGCCATGTTCAGCTGTTTTCCTCTGTACTTACGGACACTGCAGCAGGCAGGTCACTGCAGCAGCTCCTCCTTGCAAAGAGTCACTAGGAAATGTGGTTTGGCTCCATTCTGCTTTGTGTACTGGGTACCAGGTCTCCGAGTCAACCATTTCCCATGGGAATCTCAGGAGTAGAGGAAAGGATCCCCATGGAGCATTGTGAGGAGTTACCCATCTGCTGGGTCTCTCCTTCACCCCAAAGGATGCTGCAGGTGGGGTCCACACAGCCACAGCCCCACAGCCTGCAGATCCTGCCCTTGCTGGGATGGAGACACAGGGTAAGCAAACATCTGCACATGGGAGGCCATGCCCCAGCTGAGCCTGCAGCTACAGAGAGGAGCCTTTGTGCAGGAACAGGCTGGGATTTGCTGGCTGGAGGGTTCTTTCAGCAATGCAGCTGTAATATGCTACATACCAGATTGTAGACATTCCTAGGGCAGCTTTCCAGAACGTGAATAAACTCAGCATATATGTATAAGCCCAGCACAGAGTGTGGGCTCTGCGAGGCCTGGAGATAGCATGGCATTGCCTTTGTACATGGACAGCCTGAAGGGATTTCTTCAAGCCCAGATGTCCCCTTCAGTTCCAGGATCACAGGTGCTGATCAATTCTTGCTCTGTATTGGAGAAATTATCTCAGAATGTCATACCTCTCCAATGCACAAAGACTCATTCTGATTGCACTGCCCCTTGGCTGCCCGTGCAACATAACATAGCTCTGAAACACCACAAATATGAGCAGGGGGAAATGGGAACATGAGACAGGGCTATGCTACTCAGAAAAGCCTGCATAGGCTGCAGTCTCGGAGTTGGTCCATCCTGGGGCCCCAATCACAAGGGTGAGAGTCACAAGTGATTCACTGCATAAGGAAATGATGCTTTAGAAAATGAATGATTCAAATCCAGGAATTACTGAATAGCATTCACACAAGCCATGTCCTAATACCTACCTAAACAGCATCTGTCCTATGACATTTAACATTGCCTGGGAAAAAAAAACCAGAGGAGAAATAGGTCATCAGAGACAACAAAAATTAAGAAAGACAAAGTGTAAACATGCCTCCAACAGCTAAGTACTCTCAGCCTTTAGGGAAATGTGGCTGCCCTGTAGATGTGGTTTCCTCTGGTGCAAGACCCCTCAAAAGAGCCAGTGGGGTCTTTCTGTTGATACAATCATAATGCCTTTGTGTAATTGAGCACCACTAATTAAAACCAAAAGGAAGGGAATATTTTCCAAAAATGTCTTGCTATTTTCCCCCCCTTAAGAGAGTTTTCTGACCGCTGAAGAGTGGAGCTCTGTGGCCATGGGCACACACATAAATGAGTCTAGAGATGGCTTATGCCCCTGTCATAACTGTCATAGATGCTGAAAGAAATAAGTCAAGAGGAACAACAAACTCTGGAAACTCACAGAGCCAAAAGCTGGGTTTGAAAGCAGGAAAATGTCGCATGTACTGCTCTGCTCCTGACCTGTACCTTACACTGTACTATTTTGTGTGTTGTTCTTTCTCTTCCCCAGAGAAGACAAAAACCAGACTTTAAAACATTCAGAAAGAATTTTCAAATCAATGACATGTGAGACTTTGTAAAAATCAATGTCAGAGAGAGCGCTTTGCCAATTCAATTATCCTTGTTCCGCCCAAACTGACACTTAAAAAAAAAAAAAAAAAAAGATGTGGGCTTATTTCACGCCCAATAAATGTTCCTTGGACTAACATCCCAATTTTGCAAATATTCTCAGGGCTTCTTATGCCAGCTCCCCTCAAGAGGTCATAATCAACTCTAAATAGGGTTACCTTGTCTCAGAATCAGTCTAATGTCAATCAGTGTTTCGGCTTGTGTCCACAATTTTAAAATAATGTTGTATCCATTAAATAGCATGAAGCTTCCCAGAAACGGGAACCATACGTCAAAATTTAAACACAAATAAGTGTGATTAGACATGGCAGCTGTCTAGAAAATATTCAGCTATTTCACTGTGTTTTGGGCAAAATGTGAATGATTGTACCTATTCCAGTAAGTGCAGAACCAGAAAGGCTCCCACATTACCCTCTGCTTCTCAAGGCAAATTTCATTTTAAGGTTGATCCCAAAGAAAAAGAAAACAGCAAGATAAAAGTATAAACAGCTGTGCTTCTGCCAGCTTAGCTGGAGACATCAAGGAGTTTGAGATTTGCTCTCTCAAAAATGTGTAGCACAGAGCACCCAACCAAACTGGGAATCCAGGCCACTGTGGGAAGGGCTGAAGGGAACAGCAAAATCCCAAGACACAGAATGTCCTGCTATCCAGGAACAATGTTTGTCTGGTCCTTGTCAAGCCTATTAATAATCTTCCCATAGCTGAAAGAAAATGACTGGGAAGTAAATGCCAACACCAGTAATTGAGGTGCAAAGCCAAACTCTGAATGACCCTCTTTCCTCTTGTATGAGAGAAATATCCTAAAAATATACACTAAATACAAAATCAGTTACAGAAACACCCTGAAAATCTGTACTTGGTTATCTGGAAACTAAAACATGCCAGGAATTTGGGGAAGTTTTTGCTTACAGACTATCATTATTGGCACTTGATCAGATGCAGATAAGTTAGGTTTCCAGCTTGGGAAGAGAATAATGCAAAAGGAATTGGAATAGATTAATTTCACATGTTTCATTTCAGGACAGGTAGGGTTTTTTTTAAGCATTAAAGAACATTAATACAAATAGCAGCACTGTAATTTATAAGAAGGTTCTAAAGCTTCCAGTCTCAGTTTTTGCAATAATTAGAAGTTTGGGGTTTATTCTATTAAGTATCAAGTGAATAAGATTCGGAAGTTGTTGAGCATTTATTACTGTTTCTAAAAATACTCGATAACATGCCTTGTTTGTACCTCAACAGGAGAAGAATGGATTTCAAAGGTATTTTGTCACTTCTTAGGACTCACATTTCTGATTGTTTTAGGTAAACACTCATGTGATACCAATCCCAAACACAACTGTGTCTGTGTCCTCAGCAAGTGCTTGCTCTACAATGTTTACTGTCCCTACAGATGAAAGAACTAAAGGCAGACCCCCTCACACTTCACAAGGTGAAGTGTGACAGGGAAGTTCATTGACAGTCACCCGATTTTGTGTGTACCTTTTGCAAAGGATGGAATATACCCTTGGGGTGCCTTCAGCCTCGATCCACAGCTGCACGAGGATGATGTAGATGGGTCTCCTTGGAGGAGGAGTGACTGTTGTGTGCAGATGTTCCTGATGGAGCAGCAGCTCTCCCACCTCTGCACGGTTCCATGGCTGGCTGGCAGGTGATGAATATGAAATATGAAGATGCCGGTCATTTTCCTGCTGTGGAAGAGGACAGCAGCTGTGAGCAAGGAGTAGAAATTGGGAGGTGGATAATTGCATATGACCATGAAAAATAGCAATTGAACACAGTGGTTTCCAGAGGAGAGTATGAACAGCACAGGAGCATGTTTTGAAAGGATGTGGCTATTTGGAGTAATGTGAGAGGTTCTGAAGGAAAAACAGCTTTGCTTTTTGGAACAGATGTCAAAACCCACTGCAGGCCATAACAATTGCTACTGGCACAGCTAATCACACAGGACTATGAATTTCTTCTCCAGTTCTTCAGCTCAATTTAGACAGCATAGAAGGAATATTAGGGCAAAGTTGGAGAATGAAACAACCTGCAAGGAATGGTCAGATATGTAAAGTGAGGGGCCTGCCAAGATAAGAAATCAGGGAAGAGTGTGTGCCAGCAGCTGGTGTTTCATAGGGGTGCATGCCAAATCCCCTAACTCACAAGTGTCTCATAGAGAAGTTTGGGACCCCCACTGCAAGCCTACTGCCTGGGGAAAAAAGGTGGGAAATCCTGGAAAACAGACTATTGCAAAAGAAAACAACTCCAAATCTAAGGTGCTAGAACCAACCCATTTGTGATTGATTCTTCCTGGAGGAATCACTTCGGGGAAATCCATATTCATTACTGATTTACAGATTCTGTGAAAGAGCCTCTCTCCAGCACCTTGTTTTCCCATGCTGAAACTACCATGTTCATACACGTCTTACTGGGATACTGCAGACAACTGATATTGGTGAAAAAAAATGGAATCTGCAAAAGAACACTTCTAGGAAATGGAACTATATTGCCAGGATTTATGATGCAAACCTCAGCAGAGAGAACACTGCAGGACACCACCTTCAAAATATTCCCACCAAGCCTTCTTTTCTCCAAAGATCTCTGCTTATGCTGTAGAAGCAGTAAAATACTTTAAAAATACTGCATGGTCAATAAATAAAGCAATTGTTGAAGTACAGATCAATAGGTCAGCTGGAAACACTAAAAAGAAATAAAATCACAGTGTTTTTAAGCTATTGTCTCTTCTGTTAAAAAGGTACCATATCTGGTTCTTTACTTAAAATGTTGCTAGACAAGAGGGAAGAGATATTAAAACCCTTCTAGACATAAAAGTATTAGAACACACTTTAGTTTTGTTAGGGAAGAAATGCACAATAGGAAGAGAATATCCTTGCAGTATCTTCTCCCAAATTAACTGGCAGCTCTGAAAGCAGTTTCCTTCCAAAAGCCTGGACTGATATTACATCTGATCTCATGAAAATAGCCATAAAGTCTGACTTACCAAGATGACTCCACTGGCTTTAAGCCTCAATGAATAACATAACCCTAAAAATAGTGCTTGTGTCTATAAAAATCAAAACAAAGTTTGATGTAGAGACGGTTTTGCAAGCAAAAATGAAAATATTGAATTCTCCATTAGGAAAACACATATAATAGACCAGCTTGGGAAAATCTGTTTGAACACCATGAACTTTGTGGATATCAGTATGAAAGGCAAAGCTTTTTGAAGAATATAATCTCATTTTTATTGACTGTCAGAAAACTGAAATGTTCCTTCCACAAGGTGATGAAACAATCCTGTTGGGACCTGGCTGTGGATACTGGGATTCATGTGCTCTTGTGACTTGTTTTAACTGAGCTCCTCCTGCATGGTGGTGATATTTCTCTCCTCAGATATCCCTGTGAGCTGAACTATCCTGCTATTTCTATTTACAGATGGGGAATAAAGACAAACAAGAGTCAAGGGCCAGATTTCCAACTGCACTTGTTTGTGGAAATGAAAGGATTTCTTGAAACACAGCTCAAACATGCCTAGACAGGGCTTGATTTCCTTCCAGCCCACTCCAGTGGGAGGCTCCCAAACAGCATAAAATACAACACCTGAACATTATGATGAAAGGTCAGAACCATCTGTTGCAGAACCTGCTGGCTACTGTGATGCCAATGGCTTTCCTGTGTTCATCCTCACTGTGACAGTCTGGAATTCATGCTGGCCTTGAGACTGAGAGTGATGCAACTTCTCAAATGCAACAGTGAGGATGCCATTGACATCTGTTCCAGTCTGTTCATATGTCAACAACCACACCCCATGGGAAGGTGTCTTGAGTGCCTAACAAATGGTTTCCATGAAGTTTTGGGGAGGAATCTAGCTTTTCATGTGCATGCTGAAGAGGACTTAATAGATCAGGGAGCTTCTGCCAAAGCAGCTCTGCCTCTGCTCTGTAATGAAGCTTGATGAAACTTTTAGACATTCTCTTGATGACTTGTGAACTTTTTTAAATACAGGACAAACCCAGTGTCACTCTCCTGGCAGTGACAATGCTCAGAGCCCTTAAGACAGACTGTCCAGAGGTGAAATTACTTAAGGCAAATCTGAATTGTTCTTTAGTAGTACATTTCTTAGTTTATGTTTGAACAGACTTGGGATAAGTCCAAGAGCTCCTTCAGTTATCCCATACTGTTGTCTTAGATATAAATTTAGGAGGTGCAGAGCATCCACACTGGTTGTGTTCCTGCACAGCAGATCCCTGAGTGAGGCTGCAAGCTCCCAGCAGATGGAGGGGAAATTTGGGTGTACATTCTGCCAACAAAGTGAGCAGCCTTTAACCATACAGTTTAAAATGTGATTAAAAGTCCAGGTAGTCTCTAAGCCAGAAGAGAATAATCTCTGTCTCTGTGAAGTCCCTTCCTTTCCAGCGGCTGTACTGGCTGTTGAGGCCCAGCCAGAAGGAAAGATGCTTTGCATGGCTTTCAGTGTTTACTCTCACAGGAAGCACAGTATCCTGTCTGGCTCTTGGTATGCTCACCACCTGACTCCGGCATGCTCCAGACAGCGAAGCCTTTTTACCCAACTGGAATGTGCTGCAGTTCAAATGCCGGGAATAAAATAAGCAAGAAGGGCTGCTGTGCTAGCTGGGAGGTCAGGGCACTGTTTGCTTAAGGGTTAGCACTGAATTGGGCTCTTTCTGTCACGGGCAGGCAGAGGGGCACAGCACTGCAGGCCTGTAGTGACTCACAGTGGGGACTTCCAGGGACCTGTGATCCTCCACACGGCAGCCTTTGGCCATCTGTGAGGGTGGCTCGTAAAGAACGAGGCCAGGTCCAGACTGTCAGAGGGAGTTAAAATCTGCCTCACTCTGTAAGGCAAGGGATGGTGAGCACGACTCCAAAAATGGTCCTTCCCATCGACCTTTCTGGGACTCAGTGTTGTAACACCATCCGTAACAAAAAGTAGTTCCCCCACCCTTGCACTTGGTACTGATGCCTTTGGCAGTACCCAATGCTTGGATTCACCATTCACAGGACATGGAGAGACTAGAAAAGGCCCAGACAAGAGCCATAAATTGAATTAAATCGTTACAAAATAGGTTGCAAGCAGAAGCATCCAGTACTGCAATTTATTCTTCTTGCTATGGAGTGATCTTACACTCTGCTGAAGCAGAAATATGGGGAACAAAACTGACCAAAGATGTTTCATTCTGGCAGACAAAACCTAGATTTGGTGGCTGGGGGTTGAAGTGAGAATTTAGAGTAGCAATAAAGTGAACACTTCTAATAACTGGAACAATTTACTAAGGTAGCAATCAACTCTTCACTGCTGGCAGCCTCTGTAGCAGACTGGACTCTTTTCTCAAAGACATATTCAGTTCAAAAGACATGAATTTCAAATAGATTTTGATTACTACAGCCTGCATCATGTGGAGGAGCACAACCGATGAACTCATGGATTCCTTCTGTATGACTCTAGAACACTACGGATTATCCTAGAAGTGTGGGAAACCTCTGATTCCCCTTTGTACAGATATTAATTTTGTGATATTTTTTACCAATTCTGCCCAACTGCCCTAAAACTTACTGCCTGATCACAAACAGCACCTCCCAAGGAGGTGGCTCATTGCTGAACCCATACAATTTTTCCTCCTTAACTCAACTTGCATTTTTTGAGTTGAATAAACTTAGGGAAAGTTCACAGAAACATGTGATTGGTAATTTCATACAATAACTAGCTGTAAACTCCCTGTCTTTGTTGATTCAGAAACCAAGAAACCCCCAAGATACATTTCTTAAAAACCAATTAAATACTCCTCTGAACAGCACACAAATGTACAATCTCAGGTTGCACATAACACAAAACCAACCCAACATTTTCTTCCTAATAAGCATAGCAATGTAAACACAACTAGAGACATTGTTTTCTAATTAGAAGAATGTACCATGAGATGTTTACAGGCCCCTATGGAAATGTACAGACATTTGGTTGCCTAGCAAATGAAGGAAATAGAAAACTCAGTTGGGACACTCACAATTAGGTTGGCAAAGGGAAAAATAAAAGGTCTAGAAGCAAATGGAGGCAATAGTCCCACTCTGACACAGGAAAGGCCAAGACAGTGCCAAGGAAAGGTACATAAAGGTGAATTTTCCAATGTTTTAATTTGAATATTAACTTACCACAACTCTGTGTGTGAGCAGCTGAATCCAGGGTTCCCTGGTGGAAGGACTCAGTGGGAATGCTGACACATGGAAGCTGCTGTGTGGCCTTGTCTCCCTGGGACATGTTCCTGATGTTTGATACTTGGCAGAGTCTAGGAACTTCTTCAGGGCAGGCTGCTGCTGGGCAGAAACTGCATTTACAGGAGACCAGATCCAGTGTGCTCCAGTGTGAGGCTGCAGCTCCTGTTTGTGAAAAAAATCAGCAAGAGGGGCCCTTCTGACATGTGGAGGTAAGACCAAAGAGTTGTGCCACAGCACCTCCAGAATGTTTCCTGATGGCTGAGCAGCAAAATGCTTCACCAGCTGCATTTCCCAGGCTGCACCATTCATGACTGTGGCTGGGGTCTCCAAAAGCAGAACCTCCTGGAGTCTCAGCACAGCTGAGAACTGAGAACTGTCTGAGAACTGGTTCACAACAATCCTCCAATCCTGCCTTTGCTGTGAGCCAAGCAAGTTCCTACACTGATGGCTTTTGTGCTTCAATAAACAGAAGAATTGAAAAAGACAATTTAATTTTTACTGCCATTTGGGTGGGCTCCAAACTAGAAACTTTAGTTTTGATTCTGTTGGTGTCACAGGGAAACTGTCCCCTTATACAAACAGCAAGCATTTCTGCTTCCAAAGTCTCACACCTTCATGCTGATGTTGGCTGCATCCTCTGGGAAAGCAAAAATAACGAAGCCTGGTGCAAAGAAACAATATGTTTTCCTTCAGGTTAAAAGGTCAAATAGATGTGGGAAAAGGTATCACGCACTTGCTTGTGCAAGAAACGAGTTTCTCAGGCATCCTCCCCCATTGTGGTATTGGTTACCACAGAACAAACTTTTTCCATCCCAGCTCCTACCCATAGTTACATCAGACAAAGCTATCGCCAGACTACGCTTTCTTCATACAACATTCCTTCTCCCTGGAAAAGCAGGAGGAAACCTGTCTGTACAGCAACAGTCAATCACACAGCACCACTGCAAGCATTTCCTGGCTTACTTGTTTCTCCTTCCATGCTGCTACAACTCAAGGGTTTTACCTCACAGGGCCTGGGTTTGGAACAGGAGGGGAGTGTAAAGTGGCTTTGATATAAAGATTGCTCTGATTTACAGGAGCTCTAAGGACCATGTTACACAGCTTAAGCACATACATGAATGTGGATACAAACTGAAGGCAATTTGGTTTTAATTTGAACCCTTGAATTTTGTGTATGGGAAAAAGCCAAGCAATTTAAAATAGTTTATTTATGATGAGGTTGTGGGAATGCAGGTGAAATTAACTCAATAATCAGCCAGCTCGGCTTTTGGCCAAATAACTTCTACACTTAGCAAATGGTGTTTGCAGCATTTTAAATCCCTTTTAATCCCACTTTTATTCCATAGACACTTCAGATCAGCAGTTTTCAACCCTCATGAAAACCAGTGCAAACACAAGTCTGAACTGTGAATTTTAACTTGCTGATAATATCTTTCTCACCACTTCTAGATCCTCAGCAATAGCACATCACCCTCTATGCTTCTGCAGAGCACAGGGATACAGCCACTGCCCAGAAAAACAGCTGTATTTGTGTCACTCAGCACCAGGATTTCTGCACAACTGGAACTTTTGCCTGGCTTTAACACACAGGAATACAAGGTGTGGTGGAGCAGGGGGAAGGGATGTTTGCAATGGCTCCAACCTACAAAGATGGTTTCCAGCTGCATTTCACATATGATTTGGGGTTTGGATGAAGTTTTAACAGAATTTCTCCATGAATTATGCAAGAGGCTGCTGGAACGCTGCGAGTACACACAGACACAAAGAGACTTGTTGAAGCAGCCCTCAGACAACCCACTGCCATCTGACACATGAACCAAATCAAAGCCCACTCCAAAAGGCAGAGAGTCTTATGCTGGGGAGGGAAAGTGAGGAGAGGACCCCGGTGCTGTGGGTGCCGAGGTGGGGACATGTGGTGGGTGACCTGCTGCAGCACAGCACTAGATGGTGCTGTATTTTAGAAATAACTCTGCCTCCTGGGTCCCTGATGTTGGATGCAGGCTCAAAGATGTGGCAAACACACACAGGCTCCTTTTGAGAAACGTAGCTGCTCTTTTCAAGGAAAGTATGGATTTTCCTTTCTGTCTGTTTATAGCACAGGAGTTAATACAGACTATGAATCTGTAACTGGGGAGTTGCCAGTTAAACACTCCAAGTGCTGCTGTTTCATTTGGGTGTGTGATGGGAACTTCAGAGCACTGTAAAAGTGTCAGGAACAACACCAAGTCCGTGTCTGCCTTTCTCTGACTTAGCCTCTTGGTCCTGCTTTAGGCTTGTGGCACTCTCCAAAAACCCAGCAGCAGAACTGTACTCCCTCACCAGAGACTAAGAACATTCAATTCTGCCAGCAAAGCTCTGCCCTGCACAGGAACAGTCACCCCGGGAAAGTGGGTGGCACCGAGCATGTGGCTGGTGCCAGGAAAGTCTTCAGTGGTGTTTTTAGAGAAGCATCCATCCTTGGATTGTCACACTGCCACAGGCTGCACGACACGAGGAGCTGGGTCCCTGTGCCCCCCCACTGATATCACTGCAGTGAGGCTGTTCAGAGGTGACAGGAAGCCATAGGCACCCAGATGAAGAGAAGGAAAACAGCTTTGAAGTCAGTGGCCTAAAAAGTCACCTGTGGAAGGAGATGGGCCGCCTCCAGGGTTTACTCCTCCTGCTGTTTCTCACTGCACTTGTGCTGGGTCTGCTTGGTGCATTTCTGAAGATGCTGGGCACACATTCAGAGCTGGCCCATTACCCTCACTCTCAGCGGATCTAGCAGGCAGAGCAGGTGCTCAGCAGTTGGCTGGATCCAGCCTGGGCTGCAATGGGCAAAGCCTTCTATCAGCTCTCCCTGGGGTAGGAAGGGCTCAGAGACACCTGCTTATTCCAGTTGGCCATCCAAGGAAGCAGACACTCTCTCTTCCCTCCTGCTTTGCTTCCAGGCGCAAGTGAGTTTGGTTTCCTGGCCACAAACAGGGCAGTCTGAGCCAGGAAAGGGTAATTAATGTCAGAAAAGATCAGGGACACAGCACAGCAGAGCTCACTTGGCAGAAGCACAAAGCAGGGAGGGGGAGATGTCTTTTAGAGAGCCTGCAAGAGGCCAAATCAGCCAAATGAGCTCTGCAGTGGCTGGGCCAGGTTGTTTACATGGCAGTCAGTCCCTTCAAGGGGTCATTTAACTTTCTCTATAGGGCATCAGCAGTCCAGACACAGCTTTTTGGAAGGGAAGGATGGGGCAAACATGGGTTTGCCTCTTCTCATAAGGTGTGGATGAAAGGACAAGGCAGCTCTAGAGGAAATACGAGCCTGTATGGAAGTCTGTGTAGGATGGAGGTTGGCATAACCACCGTGTCTGCAGGGATGCTCAATAGCTGAGTGAGAACAGGCCCATTCCTGGCTGTGTGCCGAGCAGCCTGTCCCATCACACAGCATGGCAAGGTTTAGCTTGGCAGCAGAGGTGGTGTCTGGATGCCAGAGCCGTGGAGGGAAGTCGGGAGCCAAGGAAGCACCGTTCCAATGGGCTAATGAACTCATGCTCAGGAGTTTTGGCTTTGCTAAGAGTCAGCGGTTAAACAGAGAAGGAAGATTTGTGATCACTGCTTCGTAGTCTGCACAAATCCACCATTTTCAGGGGGTCTAAAAGGATGGGTTCTCCCACCTCAGGTAAAACCCATCTGTTGTGGGATGTGCGGTGCTCCAATGCCAATGCAAGTGTGGTGGCTAAATTAAATTAAGACAGTCCAGGATATGCCAAAATGCATCCTAGTGCTGTGGGAATTAGCACTCTATAGCCCACTCCAGTGCTCTCAGCAAGAGTTGCCTCCCCTTATCCCCAGGTCCCTCTGGCACCTCTAATATGACAAAAGATGCCAATCCCAAAGACTATGCATAGCCTGAAGCAGGGATAACAGAAAGAAAGAGGACACTGTCTGCAGCAGACAGCAGGGCAATAGAGTATGTCACACCATACCTGAGGATGCTATTTTGAGAGCTCAAGACAGGATGAAGGAAGTAGAGTTATTAAACTTGCTGGGAAAAGGCATTGGAAGTGGCTGGCACCTGTCCCAGACTGGAGAGAGAGAGACTCAGCAGACAGCCCAGGAAAACCAAAACATGCCTTCCCTTTCATGAGGAGGAGCAGCCAAACTGGGACTCAGCCTTGGCTCAGAGTCCACCTGCAAATTGTCTGCCACATTCTGCTCTCACTGCAGAGGGTCGTGTGGGCAGGAGGAAGTGTCGGTCAGAACTTAGGGCCAAATTCTTAAACCAGATTCTTAAAGCTCTTCCTATCCTGTTCACAACGATTTGGGAATTAGAGCCCTAAGCTCTCCAGTCTTTGTTCTCCTCTTATTCATCTGTCAAATGGGCAAACTGAGGCACACTGTGCCACAGGCTTGCTCACTCTCATCCCAGGCTCTGCCTACTTCACTCAGCTCTCCGAATTTTGCTCGTTCAAGTTTTGTCTCCTTAGAGTTTGCCTATATCAGATACTATATTTTCACATGGAATTTACTGCGTTTCAGCACATTCTCTCTAGTGAAGGCATGACTGTTTTCTATCTCCAACTGTGATTAATTCTGTGGCAAGGAGAGCAGACTCATAGCAATTCTCAAAAGAAAATCCATCACAGAGAGGCACTAGGGGCCTCTCCCACTGCAGATTAGTATGGGAAAAAAGGTTTAAGTGTGCTACTACAAGCTTCAGTGCTGAAGAAACTACTCCTGATGCCCAACTGCAAAAGCCCACGACTGTGAGAGAGGCTGATTACGGCTGGGACTGCCACACAGGGGGACCTGATGTCTTCCTGGATTATCCCCTTAGAAATCCAGGCTCATACTGGATGTGGCTGCCAGCACAGTGACTCTTAGATCTCGTAGCGGGAGAGCCTGATGGCCAGGGGATACTTTTAAGCAGAACAGAGATGTAAAAATTCTGCTTTCAATTAATTGCATCACCAGGGAACTGGAGGGCAATTTGGATTAAACTATTGAGGCTCTTTCAATCACTTCCCAGGGGAAGATTCAGCAGGAGTGAACGATTCAGCCAGAAATGACAAATAGGGAAGTGAGTGAAATGTGGGGAGAGTTATACTTCTGCCCTTCATAAAATTCTGGTTTCATACTGCTCCAGACTCCACCACTGCCAGCAGTCGGGAGATGTGGGGAGTCTGAGGCAGCTGACATGAAACCTGTCATGCACAGATGAGGGAGTCAGTGCAGAGTGATCTGCTGCTTGCTGGGACAGAGGCTGTATGGCCCAGGCTGACCTGCCTGGGGACCCCTCAGCACAAACAGAGAGCAGTGCCCTGCTACACTCACATACCCAGTTTGTGTGTGGCCCAGTTTCTGACTTCTCATAAAGTAGCCTCTGTTCTAGAGGATCCAACTTCTCACTCTCTCCATGGGCAAAGCCAGGATTTTTTTGGGTTCATGCCTGATGCTGTCTATGGGATCTGCCTTGCTGCTCCTTCTTGAATCTGAAAGTATGCACTACTGGCAGCACGAAGCACAGTCTCCTCTCCCCACATAATGCCAAAGACTCATTTATTCTCTTCAAGTTCAAATAAAGCTCCACTGTTTTGTAGTGTTAGAACGAGCTGTTTTTTGTTGTACAGCTACTGATTAGATGGGGTTGCTTCAGCTGCCTCACAGCCCCAGGCTGAGGAGGGCACCACTCAGCTCCTCTGCATCACAGGGCCTGGCCAGCTCTGGGAAGCATCTCTCACTCCCACTTGTATGCCCAGCGAATCAAACCAAGTGAATCTCTGGGCCCTCCGTTGTAAATCAAGACTAGAAAGTGGAAGTGAGGCTGAGTATCCCCAGCTCAAGTTCCCCCAGGCACAGCGCACATACCTGGCTCTGGATGATATAAAAGCTTTTTCTGCCACAAAGGTGGAGTTTGGTGACTCAGGGATGGCTCTAGAAGTGTCTTCAGGCCTTAAAGCAGCCTTCCTACGCAGAGAATATAAAGGCAGATGAAGACACACATACACACACAAAAAAAAAAAAAAAAAAAAAGAAAAAAAAAAAGGCAAAGTAGTGAAGCAAAGCTAGTTTTTTAGTGGTATATAATTAAACAAGTGGTCCAGTCCAGACTATACCCAGAGCAAAAACTAGGAGCAAATAGAACAAATCTATCTGAGTTCAATTTACTAAAACAACATCCCCCCCCAAAGTAGCTGGAAATCCTCTGTATCTGCATTTTAGTTGTGTCATTTCTTTGCCTTTAAAAGTCAATGAATGCCAGATGTCCCTGATTGTGGTTTCCAGCAAACAGGTATCTTGCCCAAACCATCCCTTTTAAATTAAGCATGACTTGCTGCTAAGTTGGTTTCATAAAAGTGAGAAGGGGCGTGGTGAAAGGACATGAAAAACCTAAGAACCGCCAGCATTATCATGTGCAAAATGAGTCTGAAGGAAATTGGGGACATGCAGCTGTCAAGGCAAACAGCAACAGATTGAGGCCGTGGCATGAAGCAGCATGGAGCTCTAATGAGCAGGAAGAGCAAAGCCAGAGCCACAATTTTATCCTGTGTTGATATTGTACAAGAAAAATGATCACAGAGAACATTTATTGCCCCCCTAACAAGATCAAGCTTAATAACAAAGCTACACATGTTATTTACTACAATGTTTGCCTATTGCATAAGCAGCAGTGCCTGTTGCCTGGATCCTTGCTGCCTGCTGAGGTCCTTTCTCTCAGGCTGACTGTCCTAGAGAGGTGGGGCTGGAAAACTCTGCATCAGTGTGGGAGAAAGAACCAGATGCTGGGGAATGGTGCTCTTACATGGATTGCACTGGGCACAAGCTTAGCCAACATGGACATACTCATTGAACAAACCCCAGCCCATTGTGTTGCTCCTTCCCTTTGCCCACAGCTCCTGCACAGCTCTCATTCCCTGTGGAACAGGGCACAAGGAGCTTATCCCAAAGCCAGTTTCAAATTGGAGTGACCATCTAGTACGTCCTCTTGAAGTCTGCAAAGGTTTAATATCCACAGAGCCCTCTGCATAGAAGTCAAACCCCATCCATGTAAATAATAGAACATGGATGGAATGTGTGCATAGAATATATACTTATAATGCAGAGAAACGGAGGATATACTGGGAAGAATGCAGAAAACTCTGAGATGCACAAAGAATGGCAGAGATGACAGTGTAACAAGATTCCAGAACTGCAGGGGAGCAGCACTGTGAACTCATCAGCTCACACAGAAGAAACACATGAATGAGCAGTCACTGCTCCTGTACTTAGAGGTTTCCTGCCTGCAGCACTTGAAGCAGCAGCATGTGCTCATTATATGAGTTTCCCAGAGTGCTCCACCCCAGCACAAGGACACTGGGGGAAAGCAGGACCCATTTAGCAGTGTAACCACCTAAATGGTTCAGCAGTTCTTGCTCTAGAGAGCATTCTCAGATGGGCTGGCTGTTACCTGCTTGCTCACACCACCTGTGACAGGTGGCCTGAACCACTGCAGCTTAGGCCCTGCTAGAACAAGTGTGCTGGGAACAATTTCTCTCCCACCCTTCTTCCATGGTTATGAGTTTCTTTTGGTTTTGACTACCTCTCTGTTCCAAAAAAAGGAACAGAAGAGAAAAATGCATGTATGCCCTAATATGTAATTTTAATAAGATATATACGATCTGCTTTTATCATATCAACTAGGATGTGCCTGGAGGTCCAGCTGGGGTAACTGGCCCTGACACAGCAAAAGCAGAGGTTCCAAAAAATCCCCCAAGCACAGCACAATAGGGAAGGAAGATACATCTTTATCTGTCATGCACTGTTTTAGAGTTACACCCTGTGGGTGCACAAGATTAATTGTCTGGGTATGTTTGCCACATGTGAAAGCATCCCAGGAGCAGCCAAACAGGAATATGAAACTGTTGTATTTTTATATTTATATAATTTCCTCCCTTTCCTTTTTACCTCTGAAAGACATGAAAAACCTGCAAGGAAACAGGCTGCAGGGTACACGGACAAAGGGATAGAGGACACAGGTGGGCCAACAAACTGAAGAGGCCTCAGCAAACTGAAAGGTAGGAGATCCAGCAGGTAGTGGCAAAAAGCAGGGTCAGGAGGGAGCCAGGGGACATGGTGGGGAAAGCAATAGCTGATATTACATCTGCTCCTGAGGCAATACCAGCACATGTTCTCCCCTCCAGGGATGAGAAAGGAAATAACAAAGCTAAAAAGGGAAGGACAATGGGAGAGCATGGTTTGAAAGCATGAGGAATTGTGACCCCAGCAAACCCAGCTGCAGCGGGGCTGTGGATAAGAGGTTCAGGGTTTTCTAGAAAACGCTGAGCCCTTTCAGCACTGCTGAGATGCACGGAAAAAGGGGATAAAAGCCAAGCAAATGTCCTACTCTACTCCATTGGCCTGGCAGCAATCTGCACAGCCGTACCTGCTCCACCCCTGTGGAAAAAGCTCTCTGTTCCCTCCAACCTGGCTGATGGCACTGGCTGCGCTGGCAGACTTGCATCCTGGGCAGGAGTTGGGTCTGAATGCTGTCAGGTTAGTGTACCAGACTGCTTCAGGTTCCAGCTTCACAGACAAGTCCACACTGTGAAAACAAAGCCACAACCCCCTGACATATGGATAAGAAAAAGGAGATAGAAGAACAAAAATAAAAAGGGATTTCTTCAGCTTGGAAAAAAAGTATCTAGGCAATTTCATTGTGTTGTTTCAGGTCATGCTGCTGCCATGAGGTATCAGGCAATGTGACTCCAACTGATGCAACACAGAAGGAAGGAGGAGGAAATGAATTTCTGATATGCCATTTACCCACCAAAGACTTGGAGTATCAAACAGGCTGTCAGTAGCCTTTTCACAGGGAGAAGTGTTTGTGTGGCCCTTGTAATGGCCGAGCTCCTGAGCTTCTACTGAACCACAGTGTTCATGTGTTTCCAGTGTCAGAGCTGCCAGGAAAAGGCGGATGGGCAATGCCACACAGACCCAGCTGGCACTTGCCTGCCCTTGTTATCAGTTGGCTCAGGTTTCAGTGCTAACTCTGTGCCTGAAGAAAGCCATATGCAATACAGCAAGGGTAACATCTGGCTGGGAGGTCTTTGAAACAAATGTACTCGGCTCATCCTTCAATATCCCTGTTGTACTGGCAGGTCTAGCTGCTACAGAGTTCAACAAGATAGATTCCCAGAGCTGTCAGAGCCCTGAATTCAACTGCTCTAATTCCAGGGGTCAAGCATGACTCTGGGGTTCTCAGGCAATGTAATCCCCATCCAAAATACCCCCCAGTATTTCAAAGGTACAGCTGCTGCTGTGCAGCAATGGGTAGTGCTGACTTACACTTACAGATAACTGTTCTTGTAGTGATGCAGTTAAAACCTGTAAAACTCATTGTATAGCAGAGATCTACTGTTTCCCTTCTCCCAAACAGTGGCTGATAGAAATGCTTCTGCTCTCACCTGTGACAGTTCATCAACTCACAGTGCACCTGAAATTCCACCAAAATATATAGCCACACACACACGTACACACACACATGCATACATACATATATATATATATGGGGGTGTGTGTGTATATATTTCCACAGAAATATAGCCACATCAGAACATTTACCCACATCATCCCTGCCCAGGCAGAAGATCTGCAGGAAAAACATTGACAACATGTGTTGCTGCTTGGCAGAAATGAGGTAGAACCGCCCCCATTTTCAGGCTCTAAATGCAAAATCTCTCCATTTGCAGAGACTGAACAGGCACAATTGATCTTTCATGCAGGAGTCCTCCCCCTCAACTTTCTCCCAGGTCACTACTACAAGGCAAGAGCAAATGAGACATGCTGGCTTCCTCCACAATGAGTGAAAAACCAGGGAACAGGCATGACAGAAAGAATTTGTTAAACACTCCTTTAAAGAGCCAGTTCTACTCCTCACTGACCAATGTGTAACACTCTTACAGCTAGTTGGGACACATGCATGAAAATGTCTTCCCAGCGGCAGTAAATTACATTACCTTAATTTAACAGATAATAGGATGGAAGCACTCAGACCCCCCAAGGTAACCACCCTTCAGGGGTGGAGCTGGGAAAAGTTCTGCATCCCCCCACCATTCAGAAAAGTTTTCATTACCAAACTCTTTTGCTTTAGCCCAAGCCTGATGTCCTGGACACTTTCTCTACCGTTCCCTAGCTATTTTTTACTTATTTTTATTTCCCCAGCAAGCAGAACTGCAGAACTGTGAGTGTACCAGCCACAGCATCTCTATTTCAAATGGTTTGGCTCTCCTTTCCACAACATTATTTCCTGACTCTTTTTCCAGCCTGCAGCGTGCTGAGCAGAGGATTAGGATAAACTGAATCAGGCAGAAAGAGTTTTTTTTCTGGATGGCCTGCAAATACTACCTTTACTCTCCAAGCTCAGGTACCCAGCAGCTCCCTGTTCCTGCCTTGCACTGGATACACAGAAACCTCCCAAAATTATGTGCATGTGTGCAAAGGGATTGTTTTGAAATCAAACCTTCTGAAGTGTGTCTTGACTTTGGACACACTGTTGAAATTTGGATTTAATTAATTCCACTTGAGTTTTGAAATGGTGCGATACATTTTTCAGAGGTTTTTTTCCCCCCATTTCCTGGATCAGAGCCTCAACCACATTCATGGAAACACTGAAGGGAAAAAAAAAAAAATCCCTAGCAATAATTCACCAAGTGGGAACTGAAAACATTTGCTGAAGAAGGAGGAACCTCTTGGTCTTTGGATGCTGGGAATAATTCAATCTCTCCTCCCAATTCCCTAAGGCTCAAATGGACCTTTTTCCGGCAGAGCTGTGGTTATTTGAGCAAGTTGCCCTGGGGACAAGTGCATGTTACTTGTAGGATTTGGGTGGAAAGATCAAGCACATGGATTTGTAGGCAAGAATGGCTGTGTTTTAATAAATGCCAACAGCCCTACAGAAGAGACCAAGCTCGCAGGATGAAAAGTCCTCCTTGGCAGAATTTAACTCAAATATCCTGGAAGCACGCAGGGAACAAGAGACATCTTGCTCAGCATCAGCTCTTTCAACACTGCATCATCTTGCATGCAACAAATGTACCAATCCTGGATCCATGGGATCTCCACTTTGTGTTTGTCTCCTACGCTGCTGGTTTTTTGGAGACGTTTCATGGTGTACCATGTGCCCAATGAACAATGCTAACATTGCTCAATAAGCAGTTGCTGTCTGCCCTGCGTGTGCCATCTGCAGCTGTGCTGACAGTACCATGAAACACGGGGTACTGGGATGCTGCTCCTCAGAGACATTGGAGATTTCCAGGACAGGGAGCTGCCTCAGCCTTCGGGAAGAAGTGCAAAGATGAAATGCAAGAAAGGATGCTGGCATGACCCCCCAAACTCCTGCAGGTGCAGAGACTCTATCAGACCTACCTCAATTGTGATGAAAACTCATGCTGGGGCACTGGAGGGTTCTGGAATTCTAGTGTTACCCCACAATTTCTTTCTTCTCTACTGGCCTAGCCACAAGGAGAGCAGATTTTAAGTAATTGCTCCCTTCTTGAAATGCACTCAGAGCAGCAGCAAGTGTTAACGCATGGTCATCACCCAGCTTCCATTATTTAAGCTGCTAGCAGGTAAAAGAACTGCCAACCTGCGTGGAAAAAAACATCCATCTATTTCCCATCTGTCATATTTTCTCAAATCCATTCCACATAAATCTGAATACACACGAGACAAAGTATATACCGTTGGCCCTAATTCCACTTCAAAAATATACAGCACGACCAAAGACAAACCACAATCCCACAACTAAGCACACATTTCAGGACACATGCACCATACAACCGTGCTTTCCTTTACTGCTACAAAGAAGTAATTTTACTAGTTTTGTACACCTGTGTTTAGTGATTGCTAGCTGGGTCTCACTCCAAGATTCTTGTCACCTTTAATGAGTGCTGACCCTTAAGAAAACCAGCAAAACCCATGCTGGACTGGATCCAAATTTCCTGGACTGAAGACCAATAGTGTCCAGTCTCCATGCAATGATGTCTGAAGATTTTGGCCCTGTGAGTGACACTTTGTGATGCAGACAGGAGACAGTAGTGGAGTCTGACACCTCTCTTGAATGGCCACTGTCTTCCTCAAACCACTGCTAACCAAGGCACCGGATACAGAAGGAGGGAGTTTCTTCTTAAGCAATGGAAACCAAGAGTTTAAGATGAAGAGTGCCATCTTAAACTGCTGTGAATTACAAGGGATGGGTAGAAACTTTAACAAAACATTTCACCATCAGTAAAATGACTGTCCATTGACAGAAAAAATATTTAGGTGAAAATCAGCACCTCAAAATGTAAGTGGAACACAGACTACCTCATTTTGATTAACTGGAAATAGAAATGATCCATTTTGGTTTGAAGTAACTAACTCAACAGTTAAAAAACAAAGTAAAAAAAAATTAAATGGAAATGAGTTGAGGCTTTTGCTTGAACCAAGATGCCTCTTAAATGTCTTGGCACGAACAGTGACTTTCCCAAATCTCTTTATGCTGTTTATTTCTAAATACCGGATGTCTGGTTTGCTCGGAGCGTGTGTGTGTGTGAAGTATTTGCCTGACTTGTCTGCCCCAATGTCACAATCACAGCACAGACTTCAAGAACTCCTGGCACAGGGAGAAAACACAGAAAGCAAACAAAGGGCAGGATAGAGCATATATTATGTTTGGAACCGCTTTTCCAGTAATATAGACTAGGGTTCTCCTCCAGAGCAATCTGGGGAGTCTAAGTCTTGCTGTGGCGGTGTCACCTGGCACAGAGTGGCAGAAGGGAATCAACTACACCCAGTTGGGTTTCTTCTGTTCCTGTATTTCTGGGGAAAGGCTTTGCAATTCAGAAGAAAAGCTTGTCAGCTGTATGTAAGCCCTGTGGGGCCAGACATTGACCTCTCCCAAAGGGTTTGCCCAACGCACTCCCCAGCAGGGCACAGCCCGTGAGAGCCAACACTGCGGAACCATGTGACATCACGAGGCTTGTTATTCTTCCCTGCTCCTTCCAGCACCCTGATGGAAGAATCTATGCTAATTACTGCTAATCAATTACAGACTTTGTTTACAAGGATCTAATCTTCAGCTTCATAGCAAAAACACTGCACCTAAGCTGAGCTAAAGATGCCCATCATCTGCCATCAACAAGGCACAACGGGGCTGGGTAGGAACACCAAGCCTCTGTCTCCTTCCACATTTAAGAGAAAAGCAATGTTCCTGCTGTTGGGCTGCTGCCAGAGCTATTTCCATCAAGTGAACCTACCGTGGACAGCAGACCTGTGCAGTCAAGAATTTAACAAGTCAAAATGTCTCCCATGATATTTGGGCTACTAAAGACAGCCAGCCCAGCCCAGCAGGTTTCCTCCAGCAGCTTGCTAAGCTGTCAGCCACGGATGCCCCTTGCTGTCTCCACACACAGGCTGGCAGCACAAAGGGCCAGGCACGCTCTTGGACTTAACAAACCACAGAAAGCCCAAACCAGCATGACAGCAGACACAAACAAGAATGTAATTAGTGCTGGATTATAAATCTCTGGCTAGGTACCTGGAAACACTTGCATTGTGAGAGAAAGCAACAGCACTGCTGATGGCATTTGGGCTTAATTTAGGTCACGATTATAGACAGGGTGCTCTGAGCTGGCAGGGGTCAGATGGCAAATCAAATACAGGCTCATATTTGTCTTGCCTCCTGCTGTTACCCTCACCTTTCCAGCCCCACAGCCCAGACAGAGGCAAGCACTGTTCTCCCCTGGCCAGCTGGTGAGCAGCAAGTGTAGTGCAATTCATGCTTACTCTGCTTGCACTGTGTCTGTCCACAGAACAGGAAAAAAGACAACATAGTTGTTTTTTTTTTTTTCCCTCTAAAGAGCATTTTTAAATCAAGAAAGCAGAGATGTCCAAACCCAGCAAGTGGAGTGTGCAGGTCAGCTTCTGCATGGGGAATCTGAATTGAAGACAGGCCCTGCATAGCCTTGGGATCAGAGAACCCAGAGACAGACTTTTGAAAACATCTCAGAACAGCTCTGCAGCTCCAGCTCACAGCCCAGAATGCTTCTTGTCAGACAGGGTGACACCCAGAGCATGGCAGATCCAAGACCTTTACTGGCTTTCAGGCACATGCTGGTGAGTAGGAACTAGAGTGAGTTTAGAAACTCCCAGCCATCCCCAGAAGCACACAGTGCCAGTTGGATCTACAGCCACCACGGTGCAGGCATGTGTGTCTGAGCAAGCTCCCAGCCCTGACAGAGAGAGGAAAGAGCCATGACTCACCCAAAACTGGAGGGGAGGTGTGAGACTCCAGACCTCAGCATCCCACCACTGGATCCTGCCACCCCTCCTAAAGCATTTTTCATCCTTGCTTGAGTGGGATGGAGAAGCCAGGGTCTGACCAATCCAGGAGGCAATCCTGTGAACAGAGTGTGGAAGGGACTTTAACAGGAACATTAATAAATGAACTGCCTTTTCAAAGGGCCAGACGGTGTTTGAAGTGTTAATGGCTGAAGGCTACTGTATGATTTAAAAGCTTGCTGGTGTGGACACTGGCTGGCTTTGTTTGAGGTCGTTTGCATTTCAGGCCCACCAGCTTTCATTCATCTCCAGAGAAGGAAATTTAGCTGTCACTTGAACTGAACCCTGACTGACACTTCATGCTGATTTTCTCAGGAGTTTGGTGGCTGGTCAGTCAGTCCTGGCAGGAAAGCAATACAAAACTAGCTGCAAAGGTTTGGATCTGATCTAAAATCCCTCTGAGTCCCTGCAAAACATTCCTCTGGTATCAGTAGGTTTTGGATGGGGGCCATCACAAACAAGACACGTGCTAAAGTACATCACAGTTATTTCTATCCAGGAGAGCAAAACAGGTTTCTGAGGGAAAACTAGCAGCTGGAGAGGGAAGTGGGAGTCTGGTCCCCCAGCAATAGCTTGTGCCTCAATGAGTGCCATGTTAGCCAAGGAAGGACAATGGTCCCAGCTTTCCTATCCTGGCCTCTTGGGCACTTTTGGGCTTCTGCCCGGAGATTTTTAAGCGCACAGAGCAATCATGCTCCAACTTCTCCTACCAGTTTGCAAATATCCTGACACCTGTAGCATTTTACTCTTTAACCCCACACTATCGTGAATAGGGTTGTGAAGTACAACAAGTAGCACATCAGGAGTCAGCCCAGGTTTTTCTGCAGCAAAACAAGGCAAAGAAAAGTTATTCAACTCAGCTCTTTGAAGCTCAAGAAAATTTCCAAAGAATAGGCAGCTCAAAATACAAAACAACTTCCACTGGAGCCCACATTAGAGAGACAGAAGACTATTACTACAACTAAAGCTGTCTTGGGGCAGAGTGGGTCAAGCACAGCCATCTCAAAGCTGCTCTTCCCCTGCCAGAGTGCAGGGTCAGATGCTTAAGGAAGGCCTTGCCAGAGGAATCTGTGCATCCTTTCAGCAATTAACAATTGGGGATCAAAGCTTTTTGTGCACACAGGCTGTAGGACAGGATTTGTTTCGTAGTGCTATTCCCCATGGCTCTATACTCAGCCAGACTGAAAAAGATGTTCCCAAACCTGGTTACATCAGCACTCATGTGCCACAGTCAATTATTTCTCCATCAAATGGTTCCTAATTATGGGCAGTCACTTATTTAAGTGCTCAAGCCTGGCAAGGTAGGAGGCCCACATTGCCTCAGCACTCTCAGAGCTTTCAGTGCCTAAGCAATGCGGGGCTGCAGCAGGGGGGTCACGCACAAGAGATTACAAGGGGAAAGCACAAACTGCCAGGCAGGAGCCAAGCACACAAGCACAGAGCCCACTGAACGTGGTCACTGGTGAGACCCACACCATGTGAGAGCATATCTTTCAGGGTACCCTGGCTTTCAAAGAAACCACGTTTAATCTGGATGGGTCCGTGACAATGCTAAGGCTGCAATCCAGTGTGCTATAAAGGATTAGATTAAAAATATCCCTCTTCTCTCCCAAAAGATGGGGCAGAACAACTCCACAGGTAGCATTTCATTTGGACAGCCATTTCACATCTGCAGTTACTTTCCCCCCTCCATCAGACTGGGTTAGGGAGTGACCATATGGGTCATACTGGTCAGGCCAGCAGGTGGGAGATCGCTGGGAGTCTCCTCATTTCATTTAGAACAGATGATGACAACCTGACTACAGCCTTGGATCTTCTTATAGAGAGAACTCAAGGCAGCTTGTGAAAAATAGACTCCTGACATTAAATACCAGATGGTTTTTGGAAGGATGACACAGTTGGGAGAACAACCCACTGATTAGTTTTGAGCAGCATACAACCATACACTCTTCCTGTCTGCAGCCACTCAGACCCTGTGGCAGCAGGCAAATGCAGCTTAAAGTATCATTTTTAGCTATTAAAAAGCTGACAAGCCTCAGTTTTTATCTGCCAGCAATTTTTCAATAACAAATTCAGGATAATCATAAATTTTATTCACCCAATAATTATCAGTCTGCAGATCACTTACAAGCAATTTCTATGGGTTTGGGTATCCAAAACCCAGGTGCTTTGCTGTGGGCATGTAAAGGACATCACTCAGGTTTCTGAGGGAATCTTTGTGCTGTGATGAGTTGCAAACCCCCTCTAAAACATACAGAAATGGTGCTATTTTAGCCAATCTAGAAATGCACTAAAAGTACACAAGTAATCCAGTTACAGGAAGGAACAGGGCAGATGCCAAGCCTGTCAGGGGAACAGGAGGAAAGCAGAGATAAATACAACTTATGTGCTTTAAAAATAAATCAATACAGACAATCCTTGTTTTACTGTTTTCCCCCCAACCTGCTAAAATATGCAATTAGCTCATTTACAAATCAAGAATTGATGGCTTATGGGCAAATTGCTCCTTGTTTGCTTCCCTTCACTCCTAAAAGTTGAAGTTAATGGCAAAGTTACTAAGAAGTTTCTAGTTTGGTGTGCCTTCTAAAATTACATGAATTTCAGTAAAATCAAAATGTTTTCTGAGAAGTTTTCAATCCCCTCCAGCCCCTGTCAGCTCCCCACACCTCCCAAACAAATCTGTGAAAAATGATATTCGTGGTAAAATTTCCATTTGGATAAAGAACATTTCATTAAGGAACAGAACGAGACACTGAATACAAAGTTCAGACCAATTTTAGTCGAAACATTGGCTACATATGTTTTCCCAAATTTCTTTTCTTCATCTAATTTCTGCATTTTATTTTCAATGGAAAAAGATATTCTGATAAAAAGGACTTGGAGGTTCCCAGGTTGAACCATGCAGAAGTTTTGTATCTCCTGGGTGCTTCACAGACTGAGACGGTTTTTTACAAATGTGCACTACATTTATTCCAAATAAACTCCATAAATCAATCTCTGTAATAGAAACCAGAGAAGTTTATGCAAAACAAATATAGAAAGTCATAAATACTGTATTTAAGATGTCATTTTTGTGGCTGGTATATTTCTAGGGTATGTTTTTACTGTTTGTGGGATAAATTTTTCAGAAACATTAAAATCTTTCCTCTCTTCCATTCTCTATGGGTTTATCCCAAAGAAATAACGAGCTGAACTCTATAAACCAGCATTTATTAAATCCAAATGGGCACTTCATCTTACAGTAGCTTTCAATATAATCTATTTGATCTTTCAAAGTAGTTGGAAAATTATTTCAAGGGGAACTTTCACAGAACAAATTAACTTGAAAGAAGAGAACATTTTATACCCCAAAGAGGGAGGAAAGCAATTTCCTCAGTTTTCCCCTTTCTGGATTCCCCTCAGCCCAAATGCAGATACACAGATTTGGAGAGACAATCTGTGGCTGCTGGTGCCTGACTTTGGAAGTGATGCCAGAATCTCACGGAAAGCAGGGCCACAGTCTCGTGGGGCCATAAGGCTACAACCGTGACAAGTTCATCTCTGCAATCTGGAACTTCCCCAGAGGAGATAGGAAGGAGCAGACTCGTGGAAACTAAAAATGGTTTGCTCAAACTGCAATTAAAAACCTACCTCTTAAAAGTTACTCTCTGTATTTTTAGAGGGACTTTATTTCCTGCCTGCTACAGCTCTTCAAACTGCTTGTTAAGTCAGTAGATAAAAATAGCATGGGGCCATAACCTGCTCAGCAGATCCAGGCACCTGCCAGTTTTAAAAATCCAAACATTAAGGCAGTAAAGGGACACTGAGAGGACGAAGCCCCAGGGTAGAAGGGGCGTCAGTTGTTGGGGTGTTCCACTAAATGCTAAATCCATCACTTGGAAAATATGATGTCCCCATTCGCTCTCCAACAGCCCACTGTTTCTCTTTGGATTCATTCAACTCCTCCAAGCATTAAAAAGTCTTTCTGAACAAGTTTCTTAAATTAACAGCAGGACACTAGGATTCTTCATCCAGTCAGAAAACCCTATATGAACTTTCTTCAACAGACCAAAGTATAAATGCTTATTTTCTCTGTCTCCATGTATGTGGAAACTGCAGGAACCAAGCACAGAATGGAGCTGAGAAGGACTAGGCATTTTGGATCACAGAAATGAGACAGCCAAAGGAGAAAAAGACAAGTTTTCTGTATGAATATCAAAGGATTCAGAAGTAGGTAGGCTGAAGCATTTCATCCAAGGCCTGGATCACACTATTCCCTACAGCACACACTGCTGAAGGTTTCTATCTCCGAAGTCTGCTGTTCTACATTCCCTTGATGGCTGGCAGGTTTACCTGAGGAGTGCTAGTTTCACTATCCTAAGCTGTAGAAGAAAAATTGAGATTTTGAAATGTTTCAGAAAGAGACAATTTCCTTAGTGTGCTCTTTCAGAGATCAGATACTTGTTTCATCCTTTTGCTGAGGTTACAGTCTGTACATTCTTAAAGCTTTCCTGTAAGTTGATTTCTTCTTTTGAGCTGAATTACTGTTAAAGCCATACAGTACTGTGAGGTATAACACAAAATCTAAACCAGTATCCACCAGGTTTTCTTCCACAGCTGCACAGTGTGGTAGGAAAGAGCTAAGGAACATTTTGTCCTTATTTCAGAGGTGAGGAACCTGAGGCATGATGTGAGGACAAATACGTGATTTGGCCAACATCAGAAAACAGCCAGTGGCAGGTCCTGAAAGCCTCATTTTGGTACCCAAGCAATAAATGCCTCTCCTGCTTTAGTAATGATAGGGGTGTCTTTTTGATCTCTGTCCTCCAGTGCTAGATTGCAGACAAGCCTTTCTCAGATGCCCATGGAAGCTTTAAATCCCACTGGGCAATACAGAAACCCTGCTGGCAGATGCACACACTGAGGAAATTGCCAGCACCCAGGCACAATACAGGATCTGCCAAGAGCATAAACTTTATCACCTCTCACTGGCACCTACTTCCTCCAGCACCCAAAAGCCTACACAGAGCCAACAACAACCAAACTCCAGACAGGAGCTACCCACTGGCTCAGGACTCTGAGAAACCTCAGTTCACCTTTAACCACCTTGCTCAGCACAAGCAATCTTTGTTTGAGCCAGGAGCCACGGCCTGGCACTTCTCTGTGAGCCAGCTACAAAGCTTCCCTGTACTCTATGTAACCTTCCAGACAGACAAAATCATCTGCTGCTCCATGTTTAACCCAGGCAGGTGGTTTTACCACAGGCTGCTCAGTGGATTCGCTGTTCCACCCCAGAGGGGGCTGGATTTCATTTGTTTAAAATGGGAGTGGGGGAACAGACTAGGGAATGAAGCAATTCTTTTAATAATATGTTTCCCGAAGGAATGTTGTGAAGTTCAAGTCACATTAGGAAGCCTCTTGTTCTCCTCTCACAATTAAAAAAAATAGTCCCCCTCTGCTGATCTCTGACTAGTCTTTCCTAAGAGAATCAGGAGGAGGTTGCAGAACTAACAAGAATATGACAAGACTCATTCCAGGAGAAGGGACCCACCAAAGAGTTGCAGGCCATGTTGTTAAGGTTTAAAAATAGAGATGGCTGGAGCAGACAAAGCTCTTCAGGACATCAGACATCCTTGTCCCAGTCAGGGAGCTGCAGTCATGCTAGATCAGGACATTTCAAAGGGAGCTGTGCAGTGACAGCCTCCAAAACTTTTGCTACAGCCAGTTTTGAGGAAGGCTGTTGACAAGGAAGAGAACTGTAATAAATGGGTAATTCCCGTGATAAGGCACAAAACTATTTATAGCAACCTTGAACTCCACTGCTGGTTAAACCTACATGATGAAGAGACACCAAACACAATACCCCTCCTCTTCAGTCAGCAGGATGAATCCAGCAGAGCAGAAAACATCCACAGGGAGTCTGCTACTCCTGTATGTTGACCCAGGAAAGGGGCAGCACAGCATGAAGCTCAGCAGAGCCTGGAGAAAGTCTCTTCTAAGAGCATCTCTAAACATTTGCCCTTTTCCATTCCAATGAGGAAAATCAAGTGAAAGAAATTTGGAGAGTCTTAGATGGATAAGAACTCACCCAGAATGTCTGTATGTGAGCCAAGGCTTTGCAGGAGAGGCTGCTGATGTTTTGGGATGGGAATGCAGAGGTAGGGGTGTGTGTAACACTGGAGGTTGGTGACTGGCCAGCAGGCTGTGTGTAGATGGGGTCAGTGAGTTGCCATGGGAGCAGCATTGCCACGTTACAAAGCACAGGCGGGATGTGTGGGAGCAGGAGATGTGTAGGAGCAGGGTCTCCCTCGTGCAGCCCTTGGCAAGCTGCTGGAGGGAGGAAGCTGCTCCTGCAGATGCAGAGGAGCTGTCAGGGGACAGAACACTCCTCCCAGCTCTGGCAGAGACTTTGCAGATGCTCTGGCCAAGTCACGTTTTAACAGCCCCATGCCTCAGTTTCCCCAGCTGTAAACTATTATAGGGATGTTTTGTGGCTGAATGCAGCCCATACTCACAAAGCAAGCAGAGCTCTTTGGACAGATGATCCCAAGGAATATAAAGTATTTACTTGAGATTTTTTTCCGGTGCTTCTCTCTGATCTTTGATGCTGACACCTAAATAATTTACAATGTGAAGAAGGAAGGAAAAGACCAGAAGCAATCACACCAAAGCATCCAGCCTCCTCCAGGGATGGGCCAGGAGTTTTGGGGAAGGAAGGAATGTGCTCCCACCCCACCCCCTCGTCAGTCCTTCTGCATGATGACATGCAAGTGCTTGTTGATCAGTTTATGGAGCTGGGGACTGACAGACTTTGAAGTCAGAGCTTGGCATCCCCAGTTATATGCTAGGACTTGAAAGGATCAAAGCTGCCAGGATTTTTGAGGCCTCATGAATGAGCTGCACTGGTAATGGGAGCTCAGAACTCAGGATTGGCTCCTAATCTCCCCAAGAGCGTCACAAGCATGAGCACACATTCTGTGGGCAATTTGGTGGCCTTTCAGTGTCTGCATTCCGTGCTGTGAGCTGCAGAAGGAGGGCACACGACAGCACTGCGACACATTGCGTTACTTATCGCTGTTTTCTAGCGTGAAGGATGTATTCTGCAAGCAATTCCAGGACAGGATTTCCTACAAAGAGGCACTAATGACAACAAAAACGTTAGCTCAGCTTTTAGATTCCAGCTGGATTTTGCAGATGTGGTAGACAGGGACTAATACCCTCTCGTTTTTTCACAGGAGTGACTTAGTTCTAGGTTTAGGGACTGCACTGTCTTTGTTACAGGGTCAGATCCCGGACAAAAGCTGTTTGGTGTCTTGGTCCTTTTTAAGTGAACATATCTGAACTGGAGAAGAGAAAGAAAAAGAAGGTACAGAGCAGCTCTGAGGGCACAACTGCCTCTCAACAGTCAGAGAGTGACCCTCTTTCATGTGAGGCATCTGGGACACAGATATGAGCTGCTTCCAGTCTGATGTGGCTGGAAAGGGCAGAGGGCAGAATCCATGTGAGATGTTTTACAACCTGTAGCCTGAGTGTCAATCTAGCAGCCTACATGATCCGTGTGTAGTGCACAGGTATAAATCAAACACTTGAATATGAGTTTTCTTTGATTAACACGTCCAACAACTTCCTTGCATTCCTTGCAATGCTCTTTGAAATTTGAACAAGCAAAGCTCTGTCCCAGCAGCCCCATTAAATTGCCTGGTGGAGAGAGGAGCAGCAGGAATGCAGGCTGGTCAAATAGCTTTTTGATAGACCAGACTTGCTCAGCTCAGAAATGCTGTCTGAGTGCAAGCTCCAGCTACGTGCCCAGACTGCTCTGGTGTGCCCTCATCCTGAGGTCCTCCTCGGGAGGACTGTCAGGGTGACAGCAGACCAGACCCTGGCCCTTCACAGAGCAGCTGCCCTTCAATTCCAGTCTTGCAGTTTTCATACATACAGAGCCCCCAAAATCACACCATCATCCACCACCAGGCAGATACTTGGCATGTCAAGAATCTAATTCTGCATCATGACATTCTGTCTTACCCTTGTGACCAAAACTCTCGTGTGGCTTTTCTGGATTAATACATATTAACCAAGAGCTGTGATTTCCCAGATTCCCCAAGCGCTAATTCAGCCTGTAAATGAGCCAGGCAAGGGACCACTGAGACGTTACCATGAACACCTTTGGAGTTCTTGCACACCTCATGAGTACAGCATATCAGTATCTGTCTTAACTAGGAAGCAGTTATAGGCTGTAAAATTCACATCACATATCCTGTTCCTGAGATACCGTTCTTGGCCCAGAAGTTAGTTCAAAGGCACTCAAGTCTCATGCTCGAAATTCAAGACAACCTCTCTGATTTCCCTCTACCACATGGTGAGAGGATCAAATTCACCTTTTGCTGTGACTTACTTTTTTTTTTGACTGAAAAACCATTAAAGACTGACATGCTGTTCACAGACATGTCACAGCTCTGAACTCACTCTGGGCTTGTTGCAAAGAGGCCTAAAGCCTTACACTGCCCAACACCAGTGCAAAGTCATCTGCTTGAGAGAACTGATTATAACAAGTCAGACTCTACTAAAACCAGGAAGACTGTATTTGTCTAAATAAAAAGGTCTTCTGAGAGCACTCAAAGATCACAGTGAGCATGAAAATAGAGCACATATCTGAATTGGCTGTGTCAGTTATAAGTGGAGCTCAGAGCTGTTGTTTCCCGATGCCTCAGACCCATCAAAATGCAAGAAAACCCCACAGGTCCCAGTGCACTCAGACCTAGACCTACCCCAGCTCTCAGCCAGCAATTCTGCTGGTGTTTGGAATGGCAGCAGCTCCCACATTTTTGCACTGCAAGCCCTCAGTTCAATGCCTCGAGCGCCAATGGAGACACAGGTGCACACACATCTCCACAGTTCACTATTCATGGACCTCCTCTGCTCCTGATTGGGGCACTGAGTGATAATTTTACACCTAAAAATTCAACAAGGTATTAATAACCCAAGATTCACAAGCCGAACTGGCACTCAGAGTTGGGTGAGATAAGAATTTATAGTGATGGGCACCATCACTCCCTCCCCCTTTCACCTGAAAGCTTTAAATACACAGTTTGACTGAAAAACCTTGAAGAATTTCAGATTTTTGGAATCAGAACTGAAATCAACATTGCTTTCATCAGGCAGCATCAAACTAAAAAGGTCATTCAGAAGTCCTGTGTGATTTAATAAATGTATATAATTTAACTGCTTGAGTTTCTTATTAGTAAAGTTAATTGCTGTATTTTCGTTTTCTTGCCATTTCTTAACTAAAAGCATTCTTGTTCTTTATGAGTCAGGCAGCAGGTGTACACATAACTTTATGTCAACATCTGATTACTACTTATTGCTCATTTAACTCAGCAAAATATAAAAATTGGACCATGTCTCTAGGAAAATAAATAAAAGGAGAATGCTGTGGAGTTAGAGCAGAGAAGTTTTTTTTAAAAAATCAAAACAGCAGAGGTTTTCTTGAATATTTTTTCCAAGCACTGTTGTTATAGGTGTTTCCTGAGGAAGTGACGGACTTCCCCCCATTCCATGACCTGCACTCTCTAGTTTGTATTTTTTTTTCTTTAAGCACAGAGTCCAAGATGTACAAGCAGGCCAGCACAGTGGACAGTTATTTCACTTTGCCGCTAGAATAAACTGATAGGAAGAGAACCAGACTTCTTTGTACTCCAGTAAAGCAAAGCAGGGCACAGAGGTAGTAGTGTGCTTAATTTTAGGCAGGTGCCTTGCTAAGCTGTGCTACAAGCCACACAACCCCATCAGAGAAATTAAACATAATTTAGTTATTTTTATGACCATGCTTCAGTGCAGGCCTCCTGAAATTGGAAGCCACCTGGCTGAGGATGGGCTTATGTTCTGCATTTTTAGAGCTCCCTGCCCAGCATGGTCAGGGCTATCCCACAGTGAGAGGGCTCCTGGGACCTCAGCTCCTTCTCCATAGCAGCTGCTCCAGCTCTATGATCTTACAAGGGTCCCTCGAGGGCCTGGCTTCAGTCCCTCGTTGCCATGAACCAGTCCTGTGGAGGGCAATCCTCTGCATGTGAGGTGGAATGTGGAAGGGCAGCTCTTTAAATTGGCCAGTAATGGACCCAATTCTTGCTTCTTCCACCCCAACAACTTCACATCCCTTTTCATAGGAGAAGGTGACAGGTTCTGTGTTCAGTTGTTGCTGTGACATTGTCAGCAGTCGTTGTCAATCTTTTGCTGCTTTTCCTCCCCTCATCTTCCTCCTCTTCAAAAACCAGCATGGCCCATTTCCCCTGCCTTTGCAAACACCTCTCCCAGACATTTACAGTGCAATATTTAGCAATGGGAAGTTGCTTCTTTGGCAAGTTTCCAAGCTGCTAAATGAGAAGTGCTGCAGGAAGGCGATGTTTTCTCCCACTGGGTTAACACCCTTCCCCTCAAACTCTGCACAGGGAGGCTTGAGGCCAAGTCTTGTTTCTTGGATACTCTGAGCAACAAGAGCTCATAGAAGAGCTATTGGAAGGCATAAATATTGGTTTTCATGCATAGAAGATTCCACTTAGGCCCAATGCAGAGTATGTGCAGGCAGAACACAGGCCCTGGTGCCAGCTTTACACATCCTTAGCTAGTAGCTGCCCATGGAAAGTGCCAACAGTACGCAGAAGCACTAAGCTGTAAATCAGGGCAGAAAGCAAAACTCTGATCTTAACTTTCTGTGCAGACACAAAAGTGGGTAGCAAAGCTGCCCTCTGGTTTTACACTGACACACTTGTTTCAGTTCAGCAGAGTGACTCCAGACTGGCACCAGCATTCCGGAATAAAACAATCAAGCCAGCGATCTCCACCTCAGCTGAGGCTGCTAGTTAATCAGAACAGGGGCAGCACATTTTGGGCAACAGGCTTCCATGGGTTTTTACCATTGTTCCTTAGCCAGCATTGATCAGAGAACTAGAAAAGGTTGCCAAGTCCTCAAAAGATTTTTGTGTGAGAGATGCAGACCACATGTGCTGAATGGTAAACAGCTCTTGAGAATCAGAATAAAAAGGTCTTTATAGTCCAAGCAAACAAAAGTAAATGCCAGAATCTAAATGAAATAGAAGTTTCCAAAAGCCTGAGGCTACCAAGATTTCAGAGCTGAAAGTGTAGCCTTGTTTGTTTCTTAGAAAGACCTAAAGCATGCCACATTATCAAGAGAGGTGACCCTATGCTGTTCCCAGCAGGGCAGCAGTGTCTTTTCATTCTCATTTCCAAGCACACATCTGAGCAAAGTCAGTCCATGATATTGCTTGAGCCTCCTATTAAAGCTACATGTAGTTGATTACTTTCTAAGGGGGTAGCCAGCAGAGAGGAATATTGTCAATGAGGGAAATACCATTTATACCATTTACTGAATAGAGCAATCCAGTCTAAGCCACACCACCAGAAACACAGTCCTAACACATGGAAAGCTTTGAAATACTTTGCTTTTCTGCTTTAAAAACATCTATGCAAAACACAGCTGAAAGAAGGAAAGTTCTTACTTCTGGGGACCATAGTTCTGAGGACTAAGTAAAAGCACACAGATCGGAAAGGACTGCAATTCAGTCATCACAGACTGGTGCTGCTGGGTATGTAGAATTGTTCCACAGAGATCCTTGGCCCTGTTTCAAGCATCCTCAGAAGCAGATCCCTTCATATCAGTGAAGGTTTGTGTAGAAGACTGCTTGGAATTTTAACCCAGTTGGGAACCAAAGGCTCCTGCAGGATAAATCCTCAGGCAAACATCCCACTTGGCCCCAGGACACACTGCCTCTGTGAAGGCTGATGAATGCCTGCAGCTTTGAGGTTAGACAGATTTGGTTTATTTAAACTAAAGTTTTGGCTGCAGCAGCATAAACCTACTACTGCTCATGCAGTCCTGGGGCTGTGCAGGGCTGCTTCCCCCACTTCAGCACAACTGGTGCTGCGGCTGCCAGCAGCTGCTGCTCCAGTTCCTCCAAGTGTGTTTACTCTCTGCAGATGGCTCTGCAGCACCACTGCCACGGAGCAGGATGAAATGCAGCCTGGCAGCCTCCTCCCAGCCCAAACCCCTCCTTCCCTGGCCCACTGCTCTCAGCCTTTCCCTATCTCAGTTTCTCTCCCAAAGCATTAACCAGCCCCACCTCACTGGTTTCAGTGACGCTGTTTACCCCAGGATGAACACACACATCCAATCTGTTCAGCAAGTCTCAACAGCCCTGGCAAGGCAGGCCTCCATCTGGAGTGTCCATCTTTGCTGCCTTCAGCTCTGGAGGAGCAGAGAAGTGACAACAAACTTGGGCAAAGAAGAGCCAAAAAGCATCTGAATATCACCCCTTCTAGCTACCACCTGGGTCAGCAGCAAACATGTGTGACCTGGCTTCTGGTTTTTTTCCCATTTTTTTCTTAGGTCATTCAGGAAATTTCCTGGGAAGCATATCCAGTCTCTACCAGGGAACTTAGTTTATGTGGGCAGAGTCAGCCCAAATCAGGTGCAGGACAAGGGACAGGACATGGGAAAATAATGCAATGTCAGTAGAAAGGCTGGAAAATAAGTCTTGAGATTTGAGATGCTTTGACACTTGAAGCTCATCCCACCTCACACAATCCACACTGGTACCACATAGAAAATACAGAAAGAAGGCAACGTTCCTCTCTCTCTCCAAATCCTTAACAAATACACAAACCAACGATGAGAGTCCACAAATTTGAAAAGCTTGTAAAGCAACACCAGCACTTTAGTTCTTTTATGGCCCTATGGATAAACAGAAGAAGCATGGTTCACCTTGAGCCTCTTTTATTCCCCTTAAGAAATTCTTTCCAGTGCTGTTTTACAGGTTTGCACAGCCTTGCAATGAACAGACACCCCACAGCAACCCAGGCATTTTAAAAACACACTAAGCTACCGTGAAGTCAATTACTGACTTAACAGCCAGGCACCTACAGGTATAATTGGGTTTCATTTGAAGAACAAATTAAAGCAATGTGCATATTAGCTGTGAGTCTGCAAGGGGGCAGAAAAAAGACAGAGTCTGGAAACTTTCCAAAGTGCACAAGATTAAAGAAGCCCTGCCAAAACAGCTCCCAGGAGACAGCAGTCATACCAAGAAGGACCAGGGAGAGCCAGACCCACACCCAGGTACATCTGCATGCAGGCTTCCATCAGAGGGGCAAGGGAAGGCTGCATTTGAACCATAAACTGCAAAGCAGGGAAAGATTTGGGTTGACAAGAACATTGATGGGACAGAAAAGAACAGGGCAGGGTGAGCAGTTGGATGGATATTGCATTTACTGGGTCATAATGCTTCATCTTCTTTTCCTTCATACCCTTTTCCTAAAGCCCAGAGGCAGCCATACAGAATTCCCTCTCCCAGTATCAAGTCCAGCACTTCAGTATATTTTAGGGCTTTACTAGTACTTACAACTTCTGTTAAACCCAGTTCCAAAGGTTTAAGTGGGAAAAACATGACCCCAAAGCAATCACCAAAAGTCTCCCACAAAAAAGTCTCTCCACCATAGTGACAGCATGTCTCAGGTCACAGTTTCCTCAGATATACAGCTTTTGCCATTGCAGGAATATTTTCCTAGACCCAGAGACTCTTCAGGATGCCTCCACAAAGGGATAGGACTAGTTTCCTTACTAGCTTAGCCTCCTCCGCCCACACCTCTTCTGCTTGCCATCTTTTTGCTGCTGCTAAAGAGGAGAGCAAAGAATGAAAACAATTAACCAGCTGAAAGGGAAAATAAGTAACAGCCATGGAGGGCTTCAAAGGTAAGCAAGGAAGTAATTAGTGGAACAACTGAAAGAGGAATGCATCAAGAAAAGGCAAAATAGTAAAAGAGATAGATGAAAGTAGGGAGAGATAATGAACAGCCTATTAGCAGCTTCAAGGCTGTCTTGGATGTTATCCTCCAGTTATTTTTTTCCACCCTGTCCCTGGAGGAATGCTGTTCCTTCAAACCACTTTAATTTCTGAACTCTGAGCTGCTCCCTGTCCATGGTCAGGGTCTGTATCTGTTCTTTCCTCTTCTGACTTTGCAGGCCATTGAAAGTCTGAGTACTTGCCTTCCCCAGACAAAGCACCTGGATTTCAGCTGTGCAACCCAGTCTGAGTGAGGCAGGGCGTGTTCTCTCAACAGCACTGCTCACAGTCCTGCCCTGCGGAGTCACAGGACTCAGATGACTGTGCTGAAGAAGGGCACAGTCAGACCTTTGGAGCAGGGGAAAAACTTGACACGAAATCCTGCTGGAGCACTGCAGAGGGAGGCTTGGTTGGTGTCAGTTCTGAACATGAGACTGTAATAATATTTGCCCTCAGTTCAACTTCATATACTATGTACAAAAGCCTCTGTTTGAATAAAGGAATGGCCAGGGAAACATGAACTGAGAAGAGCCAAGAAACTCAAAGCAAAGTCCCAATTCTTTTTGTCTGGAAATCTAACTGTTTTGGAAAGAAACAAAAACACACCAAAGGTAGACAAGGAAAGCTCAAGACACATTTCTTGATGAATTTTCTCAGTTCTCCCTGATGATATTTAAGAAGGAGAGAGCAAGCGCATGTGCGTTCCACAGAAAAGGTTCAAAAACATGCAATTTTTTTCCTCATTTGGGGGGAACCAGTCTGGCTGTCAGAGCAGCCTTGGTCTCCTGGATAAATAAAATCACAGTGTTCTTTCATAGTCTGCAGGGTGGGAAGAAAAAAAAAAAAAAAAGCAGTCAGGTAATCTGGGCCTCACTGTGCCCCAAGTTTGACCTAGGACAAGCCACTTGTTCACATGGCTCAGGGAGAGTCATGAGGGGCCATGTGCCACTGCTTTTGTAGCCATCTAAACCACAATGCCTTCACCATCTCCCTGACCCACCTCTGCCTCACACAGTTTGAGGGTTGCTGTGCTGGACATTGAATGCCAGGCCTTTAATGGCATCTGATCCTGGCACTCCAGAAAAACCAAAATAAGTAAAGAGAAGAGTAAACCTAGTCCAAGACCAGAGGGATGTCGAGATACAATAAAGTGTTTCTCCATCCCTCACCTGGACCATGTTGCTTTCAGCACAGCATTCAGATAACAGCCTTGGCAGTTGTTTCTGTCACTGGTGAGACCCACTGGTCCCCTGAGAGATGTCTGAGCCTGTACACACCATTAAATATAATCAAGCACTCCGTTTGGTCATATGAATGCTAGTAACCAAAGCCTTCTGGGCAACAAAGACCAGTGCAGCAGCGCTGAAGCACCAATATTTAGGATTTTCCAGTTGACTGTATTTTTCCATATATGTTTGAGAAGGTCCAGGCAGGCTTACCTGCCCCAGACACTACCTCTTTCTCCTTGAGGTGTATTTACCCAGATGGCAGGTGTTTTATATTTCAAAAAACATTCAAGTAGGAAAACATTTGTACAGGCAGGTTCACCTCAGAAGACTTATTTTCTTTCTCCCTTTTTTGTGGCAACAAAGAGCCTTGCACCAGACCCTGCAGCTACTCACGAGCTAACCCTGTGTGCACACGAGGCCACGCAGAGCCAAGGCACGGGTGGGGGACATCTGTGCTGCCAGCCCCAGGGAGGCAGCGTGCTGGGGCATTTGGCACTGCTAGGCTGAGGCAGGAGGGTGACATTATGGATACCTTGTCCAACAACCCAGATGGGTCTTAGATATGCACACAAGAAGCAGCCCTGTACAGCTGTAGCTGCTTGTATGATTTAATTTTATTTATTTGCTTCTTTTAATGCTAAAGGAAAGGTCCTCAGCCTTCTGGCCTCTGGATGGGTTGGGGAGGGCAGATAAACTGAGTCAGCTGCAGCAGCCTAACAAACTCAGTAGTGTGTCTGCAACCCATGAAGCATCAGCTCTGCCAGACTTCTCCAGACACCTGCTGCTCCCTCAGATGGAGGGAAGAAACCACCCATCTTAAAACAGGCAGAGCCTGAAGCAGATCTGGCCAGGACAGCAAGTAAAGCCCAAGAGCGCCATGACCTAAAAGGCTACAATTATTCACAACAGTTCCTTTGCTAACTGGGCATCTTCTGCATGAGGGTTTGTCAGGGAACATCAAAAGCCTGCTGCCCCTTTCAGGACAGCGAGCCAAACACCAAGCAGGGTAACAAGGCCAGCAGTGCCAGGCCTGTGCCAGCCAGCCCCAGGCACACAATACCTGAGAGGAGTGAGCAGAGCAGTGGAGGTGGCAGCCAATTTCAGCTGAGTGCACAGCACAGGCCAGGAATTCAGGTCAGGGTCCAGCACAGTCCAGTCATCCTTAAGCAAGTTCATAGAATGAGCAGCTCCGGTCTACGTTTCAGTGGATTTAAGGGCCCACCCAGTAGGCAGAGAGCATGGGTGGAGAACCCAGGTGAGGGCCATTAAGGACTATTAACTGGCCAATTAGCCAGTTCGGGCCAATGACCACCTCAGGTGTAGCTGGTCACAGCAGGGACAGCAGCAGTACAAGAGGGAAAACACACAAGAATAGATTTCAGTTATTGTAATGACAGTTTATGCTATAAGCTCCTGAAGAGGGTTTCTTTATGTAAGGACCTATGAAAAGATTTTCTTATGTGAAGGATTGTTTTCTTATATGAATTAATCCTGCTCTTTGCCAAAGTCTGCTGCAAAAGAGCAGGATGTCCTCTGGAAAAGTGAGGTACAGGGAAGCTCCTGTGACCCAGCAAGTCCATCCACATGGGGGATCCCAGTCTAGTGCTCAGCAACATCATGTTGCCTTTAATTTTATTTACACGTTGCTCCCATTCTCTTAAGCCAAGATGTAGAACATAAAATTGTCTCCTATATTTGCTGAAGTTTGGAAACTGGAAGCAAGCCCTGTCACTGCAGCCTATGTCTAAAGAGCCAACTCATTTGTCTTGTCAGTAGCTTCTTTCTTTTGATCTCCAGAGCTATTCACAGTTCAGTTGCTTTCCAGAGATGCCTTGTTGCAGTTTGCTTTGGTTTGAACCAGGCTTTGAAACTAGTAACCAGAATGCACAACACTTCTGCACAAGATCTTGAGGAAACAGCAGGGTAATTTATGAGACAAACTACTAGTCTTCAAAGGATAACATCTTTTCAGCAGAAGTCGCTTTTCTTCAAAGGCAAAAAATGCCTTTTGCTTTGTGAACTTTCATTTTTATATATACACATATAACAAACATTTATTTTACACCCACCATGTCTGTGGCATGACACGTGTGTGTAGAAAGGTCAAATGAAAGCAACCGCCCTCAGAGTGTTGGAAGAGATGTTGTGTGAAGGCGGCTGCTCCCACTGCTCTGCAGTTGGAAGGGAGATTGTAAGATGCCCTGTGGAAGCAGGCAGCAAGGGCTGGCCTCCCACTGGGCAGGGCTGGAGCAGGAGCGGCCAGCACGCCGGCATCTGACACACGAATGGAACCTGTGGCACTGATCTGGCAGCAAGGAGGCTGCAGAGAAGCTGCTAAGATAGGCTGCAAGCTGAAGCAGATAATTAGAAAGACATGAACGGCCTGTAATGGCCTGGATATCCACTGTAATGATGCCAGTCCCATCCTTCCCTCCACATGTTCATTGGAACAACTCCCTCTTACCCGAAGGAAAGCTGCATCTACACAAAGTGCCTTCTTCTGTGTGCTAGGACAATGAAAATGGATCACAGCTCTTGCTGGAATTAGTCCTAAGGTGGGAACTGAGCCATTCTGGAGCATAGATGGGGTCAGGTCAGGTTTTTCCCTACAAACAGGAGAAGCCATGTGGTTTTCGTATAATTTGGAACGTTTTCTTACAGAATGAAGATTGATTAGATGCCTGGAGTTCCCCAGAAACAATGTTGATAGTGTTAGCAGCCTGCACACCACAAGAACCCATTCATAAAAAAAAAATCCTAATTTTTAAATTTATTTTTTTTAAACTTTATGTTCTTGGAAAAAGAAGCTTATTGAGTAACTATCAGGGTTCCTCTTTCATCACCTTGTCATAAATCCCACAGGCTCTGAATTCCTTTAACAATCTCTCGGTTAAATTGTGACCTGCCTATTCCAATAAATAAACCTTTTTTTCCTTCCCCCCAAAAAAGCTGGAAACATCCAAGGAGTTGCTCCCCCTTGCCCTTGCCCTGAGTTCTACTAATTGAGACATCAAAGCAGATGGAAAATCAAGTTTGTGCCTGTACAATCCCTGGGCATTAAGCTTTCTCTTTAGACTATTTTCAAACAGGGCAATTAACTTTTGCCAACACAGATCTCCTGTGAAGTTTCAGCCATACATTCTCCTATCACTGTTTATGTGAATGATGAAACAGCTGCTGCCTTTCACCCTGAGTGGCTGTTCCTTGGGGACAGGTGAAGTGTTCCTGGGGAAGTTTGGAGATGGTATTGCTGTAAAAGGCAAATTAAAGAAAAAAATTCCTAAAATTCATAGATCATGAGAGTGCACTTAAAAAAATGATCCCTGGGCAGAGAGGAAGAAGTGTCACCTTAACTCCATTGTATCAAGGCTTTGCTCTCTTATGGAGCCCTGCAGATCATTAAAACATTTCAAAGCAACACAGGAACATCTGCATGAGGACTGTTCTGTGCTCTGCATTTGTCCCATCCTAAACTAAATCAGAACACTCCACTGTGGAGCAATGTCTAATTCACACTGCACCCCATGGATGTAAACATTTCACTGACATCCTGAGAAAAGATAATGCCAGGCCTTCCAAGGGCCCCCGAGGATCTGCAGCATTTTTGTAGCTGGTTGGACAGGGTAAAGTATGTGTACCCATGTTATATGGAGCAAACAGGATGCATAAATGAATGTTGCCCTGGGGCAAGAACAAATCAGGTGGTGCTTGTTTTCTCCCTAATTTGCTGGCATCATTGTTCTGCTGGTAACCAACCCCAGCAATGCCCCCTGGCACATTTTCACTCATATTTAGCTCAGGTCTCTGAACACTGAACATTCAGAAGAGAGACTGAAATGGGACCAGGCTTCAATGAAAAGCTGGCCCCTAACACACACACACGCACACACATACTTAAGTGCTCTATACAGCGAACACATGACAGTGCTTAGGACAACATGCTGCCCCCAAGAACGGTTTGCAGGTTTCCCTGTAGAGGGGGTGGTGGCAAAGTGCCAGCAACAGACACGGCTCATAAGCCCCATTTCTCTACAGTTTCTGCCTCTCCCTGTCAGACAGGACAGTCCCATTAAGCCAGGTGCAAAATACAGCCTTAGAATAACTGAATGTATCATGTCCTTGGGTGTCCCAGAGGACCTGGATTGAACATTGTAGATTCAGGGAATATCAGTGGTACAGGGCAGAAATATGCATCTTTCCCCCGGAGATGCTGAATTACTTCACACCCTTGGGCAATGCAGAGTGGAGGTGTGACATGATGCCAGCCCAGAATGTGTTCCTGATGCCCTTCAGCAGGGGTAATTCACAGTAAACCACAGGACATCTAAGCACATCCTGATTCAGCCAAGCATTTCTGGTGTGTGCTTCAGGTCTTCAGTGATGGGGAATCAGTGCGTGATGCTCCCTGCAATGTGTGACCACACAAGTATCTGGAACCTGGCTCCTGCTTTTAGAATTAACCTGTTTGTCCACTGGATGATTAGAAGTGACCCCCACTTCTGGCAGGAGTCCCCCAAAACCATGCTCTGTCAGGACTCTGATTCTTCACCACCCTATGTGCTGGGGGATGGGGCTCACATTCAGCCTGCAGTGACCCCCACCCACTGCTGACACCCAGAAAATTTTGCAGGGTATCCTGGAGAAAGAGCCTGGCCATCATACTCAGCTTGGGAGGCACAGATGAACACCAGAGCTTCTTTCCAAAGCTTCCTGGCAGGCCCTGACTTGGAGAAGACGGAGGGAAAGAAGAAATTTGAAAACACCCTTTCCCCTTTCAGAGCAGTGAGCTGGAAATCAGTCTGCCTGCCAGCTCTTGCGGTGTAGTTGCCAGGCAGTAGTACTGCTCTGCAGGCCAGGATCAACAAACTACACATTTGTATTCTCACCAGGGCCAGCATTATTACTGCCACAACTTAACACCCTTAAACAGGGACTGCCGCAGCTGTGAGAGCTGTCTTGGGAATCAGGAGAATCACAGCAACCAGTTGATGAAGGACACACAGAAAAGAGTGGTGGCTATAAACCTCAAGGAGAGGGCAAAGTCCTTCCTGTTGTGGACAGAACACAAAGTATGTGATCTGCAGATGGACAGAAGGAGACATGTAGGAATGGACCAACTAGTTGAAGATGGAGGCCTTTGGATAGACTTCCTGGTGGCTTGACCACAGCCACCAACCTTGCTCCAGCAGGATGCTGTCACTAGCACTGTGGGAATTAGGACTGACATCCACCACAGTCTGTTGGCACAAGCAAGCCCACTGCCACCTGACCAAGGGCCTCTACATTCCTCCATCTCTCTCTCTCAAGTGGCCCATCACAACCTCAGCAAGTGACCAGTTACTTGTGTTCAGCCAAGGGTTCATCAGCCAGCAAGCAGTACCAGACAAAAGGAAACTCTTGTGGCAGTAGAAATAAAACTGAGATGCTGGAAACATTTTGCTTTTTCCACACAGATCTGACTCAGGTCATTGTAGAGAGCTGGAGTGAGCTCCAGGTGAAAGGGTTTAGACATGGTAATTACAGCATGAGATTCCCTGTCAGTATTTCAGAGTGATCCCTTCATGGTGCTTAGCATTGGGCAGGGTGAATGGGAGGATAGAGATTTCTTGTTACTAAGGGTTTTCTTCTCACCCTGGATTCCTGTGAACATCTCAGATCATGGATAGGAGACAAACAAGGAAAAGTGTAAATTCTGTGCTTTGACAAATTTTTCTTCCCTTCTGGCACAGCCCCTCTTGCTGGCCCTCAAAACTACTGCTGCAGTCAAACTGCATCATGGAGGGACCTCTCCATTTCCTAGGACTCAGGATGACAGTCTTACATATTCCAGGAGCTATTACTGCTGAAAATCTTCCTGAAGAGAAAACCAGATCAATCCCTTGAGACAACACCTTCCATCTCAACCTTCCAGGGCTGATGCTTCACAGGAAAATTCTTCATCAAGAGACCTTAACTCTGAGCTTGTGGAACACCTTCTTCTCTCTTGGTTATCTCAACAAACAGTTTAAGATTCTCTGGCCAGAGAGAAGACCAAATCACCTCATCACCTCTCTGACAAGCTCATACCAATGTACTGTCATGGTGACTGAAAAGCTGTGGATGGCTCCAAATCAGGATTTATTTTTAGGTTTCCAGACTGTGCATGCTTTTGCCAAAAAAGCCTGGTCCAAAGTTTATTCAAGTCCACGATAAAAATGTCTAATGGCGTGAATGACCTTTGGATCAGCTCCAAACACTGTGCACTGATATTAGCACTGGGGTTGGCTGGGGATTCCCTTTGGGAAGGCTGCCCAGTAAAGAGGCAGTTTTCACAAAATTGAAATTTTCAGGGAGAAAAACATCCTGATCATGAACCTTCTTTCCTTTCACAATAAAGAAATAAAAATACACTTTTTTCTATTTTTCCCAATTAAGAAAAGTCAAGAAGAAGTATTTTCTTCAGGGCCAGTTGGAACAAAATCAGAAACTATGTTTTGGTTTGAATGTGTTCAATAAACCATTAAAACCTCATTTTCCTATAAGTGCACAGTCTCCCTGGGCTGTGGTTTACATGTGTCATCTTTCCTGCAGGCTGTTTCCTTGAGGATTCCATCTGCCATGATGCAAAGACTCTTAAGGTTGGTGAGACATGACAGCAGCTACACATTGTTCCCTGAAAAATACAGGTATTAAGTTACGGCATGAGACCTGCTAGAAGGAAATACAATTCAAGGCTGATGTTCAGTGCTGAGTGGAGTTAAAGCAAAGCCTTTAGGGTGAATTGAACAAACTAATGTGAAACACCTCAATTCGAAGCATACCAAAACTTTTGATCAAAGAATGTCAGAGCAAAACTTATTTCCTTCTGCAAGGCAAGATATTTTGAAATTTTATTCTATGAAAAATTTGGAAACATTGGTGTTTCCTGACAGCCAGAGAGAAAAACAAAGGTTTCAAGGGAGCAAACCTCCCTTTCACAGAATGGCAGTCAGAAAGCAAGAAAAGTGAGGAAGGAAGGAAGATGTGAGAAGCTTACTGCTCTATAGTTAAAAAGTCCTCCAGAAATGAGCACCCAACATCCATGCTCTCTCAGCAACTGTATGCCTTTGTAGTTCAGGATCCTTTCACAGGATACCATGCAATGCACCAGGGAGGAGAGATTAAGGAATCCCCAGCTGATGAGAGAGTTTTGAGTAGCCATTTCCATGCCTCAGCTCACCATGGCAAGAACACATCTCTAGGGCTTTGCAGGCTCTCTCAGATCTAATCTGACCTTCACTGCACCATTGTCTTGCCTCGAGATGTTCATGGTTCAAGTAAGGGAGGCCAGAATTCATTCCTGTCTCACTTGCCACCCAGCTGCCAGGTGGTGTGAAAGTGAAGTGGCATGTGGAGCAAGCACAGGGAAAATCACCTTTTGATCTCATTGAAGGTGGTCCTCAAACCAGGTCATGCTTGAGAGAACTGGAAGGGAAAATAAGGAGAGGCTGGGCTGCAGCTGTCTGTGTTGGGGCAGTCTCCAGTTCAGAAGAATATTTGCCTTTCTCTCGCTGCCAATTTTAGAGCCTTTATAAATACCACACCTAAATAAAATGGAATAAAATAAATTATCCTCTTCAAGCACCCCACGCCCTTTAATTACCCTCCCTAAGAACATCCAAAGGCTGCAGGGATGCATGAGGGCAGGAATTATTGTTAAAAATAATCAATCTATGGAGGAAAGCAATTAATGCTAGGTCTGGAGCAAGGATGAGGTTCCATTTCCTTCTGAGAATCAAGTGAACAATGTCAACCCAGAGCCTGCTGTGCAGTCATCAGTGACTTCCACAGCACAGCTTGGAACCTGCAGCAGCACACACAGAGTCAGGATGTGGGCAGCAGCCAGCCCATTCCCTGTCACTTGTCCAGTGACAATATTTCACAAGCATCCCGTCCTCACTGGTAAAACTGTCCCTTGATGTGCATGGTTTTGTTTTGCCATGAAGCACAAAACTTAATTTTCTGATTATTTGGCAGGATGCCTTTGTCCTGTGAATGCTCCTGGGCCCCAGCACAGATCGAGGGCTATTCCCTGGGGCTCTTATGCTCACAGACAGATATTTGCCAATTCCCAACAGGTCCAGATATTTAGCCACCTTTTCTGAACAAGGTGCTTGACCAGAGATGAGATGCAAGACAGACACAGCACTAATTAGCTCTGAACCAAGTGTAGTTCAAAACACAGGTCTTAAAGAAGATAATGACACTGACCTTTGAACTGGACCATGTGATCTATAAACGTCAGGTCTGGAATATACACTGCAGTGTGGTATTTATAGTGCCTTTTTACTATTGCTATTATTATTGTTATTATTTTCCTTTTTACCTGGGGACTGAATGTTTGGGGACTGTGGCAGGAGAGGTCTGTACATCTGGAAAGCATCAGATTTAACGCCCGAAGTCATCAGCCCAGGTCAGCTAAAAGTACATGTTTGCTTCCAGCAGCAGCTGTGCAAACTCCTGTTGCCTTGGTTGTGCAGGGCTTATGTAAAGATTCCTCAAAGACAGTGCCCTCTTTGTGAGCCCATAGCTCTGCTGATCCCTGGCAATTCCAACCCCAGTTTCAAAAAGAAACGGGCCTAAAATGGCACTCCCACCGCAAACAGATGTATTTCAGCCTCTGTCTAAGGCAGCATTCATTTCATCATGAAGAGGAAAACATCATAATTTAGGGTCACACGTCTCCTGCCTGTCAGTCACGCACTGCTGGCTATTTTTACAGCATCCCAGGGTGTTGTGGCAGTCTAGAGAACAAGTGACACACCTTTCCAAAGGCTGTTCAGAACGATACTGTTTAGTGAGAAACTCTGAGCGCCAAGCTTTGAGTTTGCCCGATTTTTTTTTCCCCCTTGAACAGCCTTGAAATAAAATCTCTCTGTGTATATTGCACATTGATTTTTTTTGCTTCCCATTGCTTCATGGACTGGCCCTGCACACTGCAAAATCCACAGTGCAGGTTCAGCATTAGAACCTTTTCCATGGTGCTGTGGCATGTGGGTGGAGCAGATGTACCATGAGAACAAACTCTCTCACAGCAGTGGCCAACAGCTGAACAGAACTATACCTACTGTAAGAGAAGCCAAATCTCACTCACTGACTTCTGGAGCTGTCAGTTGCTTCCGTTTGACACTGAGATTGAAACTGGCCAATTTTTTTTAACCTAATAAACAAAACTATAATTAAAAACAATCCAGTAAAACTACCAGGAATCTGAAAGAGGCACAGAGATCATACAGAAAACATTTCCAAGCATCCCTGCCTTGTAGCCAAATATTATATCTGCAATGCAAACAGAACACCTCCGTATTTACAGCTTGGTGGGGGTTTTGATCAGCTTTTGGGCTCAGACCACTGCTAATTAAAGTCACCAAAAGCCTTTGCATTGACTTTAATGAGCTCTGAGACAAGACTGGAACATACAGCATTCTACCAAGAATTCAAAGTGGAATAAAACCCAACTCTGGTAAAACTCTTACTTTGGTATTTCTGAAAGTTGAATGCCTGAAGGGACTATGCTGCTCTTGCTGTGCAGTTTCAGCCTCCACGGATAAAAAGCCCTGCTGAGCCCCTCCTGACAGTGCCAGAGTTCCTCACGTGGAAAAGTCCGCTGGCAGGTTTCATTATGATAATTGTGCGACAGTTAATAGGACACCGTGGAGAAAGTGGGCAAGAAAACACAAGGGAGCAAAATCCAGATGATCAATCATCCTTCTCCTGACACTGTCTTTAGGTGGGTTGTTTTCACTGGGAATATACACCTAATAATTGTCCAGATTCCTTGTTTTTTCAACATAATTTCTATGGCAAATGCCATTAGTTACTGTACCATGGTGATTTAAAGCTGAAAACGTACTGTGACCGGAGTCAAAAGACAGATTAACTTATCTGCTTTAACAAGGAGTTGCTTGAAGTCTTATAGGAAACACTGTATGAACTTACATTTCATAAAGCCAGTAATTGCTTTTCCTGTTACTTTTCTATGAGAGTAATACAAAAGGAAATGGGAGCTGGGTGCATAATGGGAACTGGGTTGCAGTGCTTTAAGTCTGCAGGCCATCAACTCAAGGTAATTTAGCTGATGACTCCAGTGGTCTCAGCCCAGCTGTCGGGGGACAGGTGACCACACTTGGCCATCCACCAATGCTGAAACCTGGATGGCAATTCAGTGAATGCAGAGAGCTCTGACTGCCCAGCCTGCCCAAGCCTGAAGCCCGTGCAGGGGGGTTTGGCTCAGCCCCATCTGTTGAGCAGCTGGATCCAGCATGGGCAGACACTGAGGAGAGGTACCCAGCTCAGTCCCTCTGAGCACCACACAGAGCTCAGGCTCTCCCTGCCTCTGATTACAGAAATCTGAGTGAATCCACTGAGTGGATTCCCAGTGATACAGGCTTACTCCTAGATAGCCCCAGAGGAGGGCTGTGTGTGAGGGATCTGCTACGAGCCTGCTGATGAGGAGAAACAAGTAGGAAACTTTTCAGCAAACTTCCTCCAACAATGAATTTACTGACTTACAGCATCTATAGACCGATATCCTTTGGGAAGGCTCCATTCTCAGCTCCTACTCTTTCACTAGGAGAGATGCTCAGGTAGGTTTTCGGTGGGATATTAGCTTAGACGTGGGAAGCAAAGACTTTTAACTTGAAAAGTTAAGACAGTGAGTTCTGACTTTTTTCCCCCCCATTTGTGGACTCTCAGCAGCAATGCACCTCTTCTACAGTGAATTTAAGCCGACTAGAATTGCTTTTCTTGGTTTCCTTCCACAAGTGACAGGTTGACAGCTACTGCTCTTGGAAGAAGACGGCCTTCCAATCCTCAGGTCACCATATGGTGCCAAATAATTTTTCATGTCATACCTGATTTAGAGCAGGAGGAAATAGAAGTAAGAGACCATCTCCCCCATTGTCCATCACGTGTCACTGCGTCATGCCCTGTTTTCAACGTGCCCCATCTCAACAGGCAATTTGAGAGCTGTGGTTGTCCTTCCAAGCTTTATAAATGTGCTAAATGGGGTGGATAGGTGGAGAAGAAATGTGCTGTTGACTGTTAGACATTACAGAAGGGAATAATGTGTCATAAATCAAAGAGATACAACACTATCACAACAGGCTAGCCAAGAATATGAACTATAAGAATTCTTATAATGACACCTATTTGTTAAGTCAAGAATTTCATCTCTAAGCTGTTCAGTGAGGCTTTACATCTCTGCTCTGGTCCTGTGTTCTAAATGATCACTTGCAAGAAAAATCTGAAAAAAATCTGTGTTTTATTTTCTTGGGGAATTATCCTCAGTTATCTGTGCTTCTTCCATTAAAAAAAAAAAATCCAGAAAATTTTAAGCTGTGAAATACTTGCTTTTTCACAGAGCTTTTAATTCTTCAGAGTACCTTTTGGTGTGCTCTTGTTTTTCTTTAATCACGCTTAAAACAGAAACATCCTTCCCACTGTGATATTTTCCCTTGCTTTCACAAGAGCAAGGGGGCTAGAAAAGCAGAAGTAGGAAGCACAGTGTATGTCTAGAAATAAGGAGAGTAAACAAAGCAGCAGAGCGCCACCTCATTCCCACTCTAAATGGAAGACTATGTGAAGGAAGCGCATTAGATGACTTACCAGACTCTATTCCTCTGCTCGGTGTTTCTTCTTCTGCTCCCCTTGCATCTTCTTCACGCTTTCACTGCAGGTCAATGTCCACAGCAGGGAAGGTGAGAACTCCACAGTCTCCCTCGTTTCTTCCTAGCATCGCACTTGGTCCAAATGAACAAAACAAGACTCCATTTGGATCAGAAAGAAATCACCTGTCCTCCAGGTGGGGTGTTAATCCAGCCCTGAATTCCCTGTTTGGCAACAGACTTCACAATACCCTCACAGCCTCTAACACCATGAGGTGCAAGTACAGTTAATCTCCGAATACTTTACTTGCACCATAAAATAAGGCACCAGTCTTACTCCCATTCTGCAGTTGGGCCCAGAGGCATAGTGGACTTGAGCCAAGAGGGGTCTGGAACACCCTGCCACTGCCTCCTAAACAGGCAGCCCATTTGGCCTCTGCTAGCACCGAGCAAAGCCTTAGTCCTTCATTTTTGATGCCTTATTCCAATCCCGCCACAGTCCCTCCACATGCCAGTTTGGTGCGAGAACAGGCCTGTTGGGGTTGCAAAGCATTCCCTGCAAGCGGGCAGAAGGGCCATGTAAAAATCAAATCCACATGACTGTAGTTACAGGCAACCAAAGAGAGGGTTGCTCTTCCAAGAAAAACTTTTCCATGTAAAAGAATTCTTAATCTCCCCTTTGACTGTCATTGTTGAAATGATGGCTTCACAGGCTTGAAATTTAAGACCCTATCGGCGTCTTTTCTGTTTGCTGTGATTTATGAATGGTTTTGCTGTTGATTATCCTCCAAGATTACAGCACAGCAGCCCTGACAGACAAGCAGGGAAATTTCACAGGATAACGGGCAGCTCCTTCTCCAGGGTGTTTTGATTCAAGTATGTAACAATATCAGTGAATGCTGACTGGACACCACAGGCAACTGAATACTCATCACGTGGCACCCTACTCAAAGGCAAGCAGGGTCAGCAGAAGTCTTGATAATTTTTCTGTGCTTCAGAGCCTTTGCTCATTCTGTAATATAGCATTCAGTTGGGCTTTTTTGTCTGGATTGTGGCACAAACTCTACATGCTGCAGTCAAATGTGAGAAGGCAACATTTTCATACAACCCTGTGCATGTTCTTCAAAGACCATCCTTCTTTCCTGCAGTCACAAAGTCTACTGCCTTGTCTGGGAGATATACCGTCTTTGTTCAAGTCCAGGCTATTCAAAGGAAATTTGCTTCCTTTGATTTATTGCCAAGAACAGGCACTCCTGACCCCAGAGAAGGAGATTTTTGTGCTTTTCATTCCCATTTCCTGCCAGACAGTTTGTTCCAAGTCACTGCTAGGAGGGCTGTTTGTCTGGTGAGGGTAGCAGGGCCAGAGCAGGTGCAGCCATCACTTGAGGGGGCTGTGGCCTTCACTGGAGCAGACAGCCAAGACTTGGGAGTCGAGGTTGAAAAAATTTCTGATGTAGGGGCTGCCTAAAAATAAATGAGTAGACCTCTCAGGAGGTGATTTTATCTCTTGATAAATGGCCTCTGCTTTTCAGGCAGAAAGGTTCCGTTAATTTGAACTCTACCACACTGCCCTGCAAAACTAATCATTATTGGCATGTGGTTTCCAGGTCCAGCACTATGGATGTGCATCCTGCTCTTTGTATCACATCTGGACCTGTGCAGTGAACAGTGGTTTGCTGCCCTCATGCTTTGAATCATTTTGGGCTGAGGTGAACAACTTTGCAGTGTGCCAGGCAAGGGTGGTCTGGGCCTGACATACCTGGGTCCTGCTCTGTGGTCATATTCCCTTCAGTGATGCTGCTGCCTTGGTGCCTTTCAATGCTACTGTCAGGAACACATGGCACAGAGGGAAGGCTGTGCTTCTTTGGAGGGAACCAGAGAGCACAGTCACATCCAACTGTGGCCCGAGCCATTCTTATTGGGACTAGTTACACTGTGGGTGTTCTGAAGGATCAGGTTCGACAGTGAACCAGAATGGACATTCCTAGCATTCTTCCCATTTTGCCACCCAGCCTGCTTCAGAAAAAGTCCTGATGTAGGTGTTTGTATCCTGTCTCTTTCTTCCCTCACTGTATTTGTCTTTCAAGCCTGGCAGCAGGGGAAGGAAACTTAGCACGTGATGCTGACACTCTGCCATGTCTGTGGGATGGCAGATTCCTAAAGTACTCAAATCTAGCTAAGAGAATGGCTAGGAAAACAGAAGGCAGAAGAATCATAAAAGCATGGAGAGGCCTGAATCCCAGTGGATTTGAGGAAGGATACCAGCTTTTATCCAAAAGGAGGGCTGCTCACAGCAGGAAGGCTGTCTGGGTTCTTGCCCCCACCGTCCACACAGTCCCCCTCTTATGACCTCCCAGGTGTTTCAAAACTGGGTCTGTGATTTTGTGTTTTATAACAAATAGATCAATGGAAAAAAAAAAAAAAAGTTGGAGAAGCTCTGAGAAATGTGTGCTTCAAAAAGCCCTCTAAATTTGTATTGTCAGGAATGCACCTCTGCCTGAAAGTGAATCTTAACAGATACAGTCCTGACAGAATATTCCCTAGTTTTCTGCTACTTGACTCCCTACTCCTTATTTACAGTTGTTTTACACTCAAATTCCCAGCTAGGGAGGGTTTTTCCTTCGGCGTCAGTGCTGGCAGTGGAGGCCACTGTCCCCCAGCTTGTGCCTTCACACACTGCTGCCCTTGTACCACTGTGCTTGCACCTGTTTGTCTCTACTCAGCTGCTTCAGAAAACTCCCCTCCAGACTTTTCCTTCCTCCTTGTTCCACCATACACACAAGGGACCAGTTTCCCTCTTCCCAAGCCAAGACACAGGAATGTACCAGTCCCTAGTGATTCCTTCCAGCAAATTAAGAAGTGCTGAACTAAGGAGGGTTTCAGTAAAGCAACATGGCCTCAACTGAAAAATTTGTTGTTTTTCTCCTTCGATAGGACACTGCGCAATATTTACATCCTGTTTTACCAGGCCTAATTCTACTACACCATATATACACCTGTGTCTGCACACTGTATCCTTCATTGAGTTTCCATTCAGGCTGATTTTCACTGGCCACAAGCAGGATACTGTGACTCCAGGAGGATTCTGACCAAAGTCTGAGTCATTTTCATCAAAACCACCAGGACAGGAGCATTTCTTGCCACCTGCCTGCCCTGTGCTTTACACAAGAGAGCTCCAGCTTGGGTGAGCAACCCAATACTAACTTTAAACATATTAATAATCATAATAACAATAATACCACCACGGCACACATATATGTTGCAGAACAACAACAACTATAATAACAATACCAACATAATATATGTTCACACATGCCCTGCAGAACTCACAGCAGTTGTGCCAGTTGCAAGTGAAGTTGAGATCCCTATGACTGCTTGGGGATGCTCAGCAGTGCTGAGTGCTTCATCTGTTTCAAGCTCAGCAACACCTAAACCATGAACAACCACTCCTAAGCTGAACATGTTGTACTGAAATCTACCTGTAAAAACACATTATTTAGCTCCAGGAAAGACCTCATTGCAATTCCTCAAAACAAGAATCAGAAAAACGAGTCTCCCCTCAACTGCTCCCCAAGATAAAACAGGGCATTCTAGGACTAAAGGACAGTGCACTCACCCCTGCCCAGTGTCTCTTTGTCCTGCTCCTTTTTTCTCCGAGGAGGAAAGCAGCTCTGAAGACACTCCTTCCCCTTACACACACGGTCTTGAGCCAGTTCAGGAGAGGGGCAGGGGAACTGGGCTGCAGGGGAACTGCTGGGCTGAATGCCTGACTTCACAGTGTTAACTGGCCAGAGAATCCTATTACGTGATAGGTAGCAAGCCAGGGACTAATTTATGGAAATTTTGACCTTCAGTCCCCTTTGACATTTTCAGATCAGCCGTAGTCTGTGTGAGACATGAGAGCCCTTACAGTAAGGGGCTCTAAATCAGCCTGTGCAGCTGCTGGAGCCGACGAGCGGGTCAGAGGTAAGAATTCACTGAGGTTCGTGTGTGGGCTGCTCGGTGCCTGCTTGACATTTACAAATCAGTGACATTCCTCTGCACAGCTCAGTGCATATAAATCGCTTCAGTCACTCTGAGGAGGGCCCCTCATTTCAGTCAAAGGTGGATCTGGGCATCCTTGGCCTTTCGACAAGCAAAAACACATCTAAACAAATCCAGCTTTACCACCCTACAGTGGGATCTGCTCCCTCAGGAGGATGCAGAAGGGCACTTTTAGGTTCAATCCAACCTCCAAGCACTTTTTGCCATCTTCATGGTTTAGGTGTGAAGCCTTTATCACTAGGTACAGTACCAGATCCCTCACATTTTCACTAGTTGCCACAACAAACATAGTGTTTGTCCGTTTTGTAGCACAAACAGACACTGTCTCATTCCACTGGGTGCTGGGCCAATAACTCAGACCAAGAGAAGGCCAGTTGGATTTCAACAGTTTTCCATGGGAACCTATTTGCCATGAATAAAGCTCCACCAGGCTGAGCTATATGAGTGGGCTTGCCCCAGATTTCTCACAGTCTAGACTCTATGTAGAGAGAAAATGTGATGAGAAAAACACAGCCAAGGCTGTGGACAAGGTAACATTAGCCTCAGTCAGTTATTGTGCAACAAATGACCATATTGGCTTCAGCCAGCCTGACCTGTTTAACCATTGCTGCTCCTCTGAATCCTGAGGGAAAATATGGACTCTCCATTCCTCTCCGTCCTGGCAGTGCCCCTGGCACACGCTGCTCCTCCTGGCTAGAGGCTGTGCTGGGATTTAGGATGCCCTTGCATGGTGTTTACGGTGGCTTTGACCACACGATGGCTGGGATAGGGAGGCCAGCTCCTTGGTTGCGGAGCAGAATCTGTGGAGCCAAAGAAAGAGGTGTGAGGGAGCAGGAGGCATGAGGGCTGCCATGAGGGGATATGGAGGGTTTAGTGCACCTTACTAGCCAACATGGGGACTGGCTGCCTGGGTGAAGCTGCTCTTTGCCACCTCAAAGTGAAGAGGGATGATGGCCCTCGAAAGAATCTCTTCCCTCATACCCACAAACCACAAAACTAAGGAAAAACGCTAATTTGGAGGTGTGGGGGTGAAAGAAGGATGAAAATCAGAACTGAGGGGGAAATCAGGTATGAGTGAGGGAAAACTTGTTCAGCAGTAAGGGAATGAACAGACAGAAGCTGTGGCCCTGGTGAAAGAAGGATGAAAATCAGAACTGAGGGGGAAATCAGATATGAGTGAGGGAAAACTTGTTCAGCAGTAAGGGAACGAGCGGACGGAAGCTGCGGCCCTGTGATGGTGTGGTGTACGTGGTGAGGAACCTTTCCCAGCCTTGGAGTGTGCAGAGATTGAAGAGGGATAAAAGCCAGAACAGAGAGGAAAATGGGACATACGTGAGGGAAAAGTCGGACAGCAGTAAGGGAACGAGCAGCCGCACCTTCGGGTCGGTGTGTGGGAGACTCCGCTCCCGCCGGTCGCGCGCGGGGCCGGCCCCGTCCCCTCATGAGGGCGAGGGCGAGCGCGCGGCGCCGAACGCGCTCCGTGCCGGGGAAGCGCCCGAGAACGTGCGGCCGGGATAGCGCTGGGGGGCCGGGGGAAGGGGAGGGCGCTCCCCGGCTCCCTCCCACCCTCTCCGGATAAATGAGCCGCCGGGAAGCAGCGGGCGGCGCAGCCTGTG
>VZTX01023095.1:0-31963 GCA_013400915.1 Pardalotus punctatus
CGCCGGAGCCGCCCCGAGCGCCCGCGGGCTCCCGCAGACCCGGAGGAGGTGAAGGGCGCTCGGCTCCCCCGCAGGCTCCCCGTGCGCCCCGGCGGGACCCCCGCACGCTCCCCATGCACCCCCTTTCCCGTGCATCTCCCGTGCGCTCTCCGTGCGCCCCTTTTCCCGTTCTCCCCCTTCCCGTGCATCCCTTCTGCGCTCCCCAGCGTGCTCTCCGTGCACCCCCTTTCCCGTGCAATCCCTGCTGACCTCGCCGTGCACCCCGTTCTCCTTTGCATCCCTGCTGCACTCCCCGCTGCACCTCCTCTTCTCCTGCCCACCCCTTTCCTGTGCACCCCTGGTGCACTCCTCGCTGCCCTTTCCCTGCACCCCCTTTTCCTGTGCTCCCCAGTCTGCTTTCCCTGCACTCCCTTTTCCTTTTCCTCCCTTCTGTGCACCCCAGCCTGCTCTCCTGCACCCCCTTTCCCGTGCAATCCCCGGTACACCCCTCATTGACCCTCTCCCTGCACCCCTTCACCCTCTGTGCCTCCCCGGAGCTGTCTCCACACTCTGTCCCCCCATCCAGCCCCTGTCCGTGCACTCCTGGCCATGAACAGCTCTCTGGGGGGCTCCGGGGGTGGCTGGCAGCCTGAGTCTGTGATCATCCCACTCGTGTACCTCATCATCTTCCTCGTGGGCACGGTGGGCAACAGCCTGGTCCTGGCCGTGCTGCTGCGCAACGGGCAGGTGAAGAACACGACCAACCTCTTCATCCTCAACCTGGGGGTGGCCGACCTCTGCTTCATCCTCTTCTGCGTCCCCTTTCAAGCCACCATCTACACCCTGGAGGGCTGGGTGTTTGGGCCCTTCATGTGCAAGGCCGTCCACTTCTTCATCTACCTCACCATGTATGCCAGCAGCTTCACCCTGGCCACCGTCTCCCTGGACAGGTAGGAAAGGGAATGGGGGGGCTCCCTGCACCATGAGGCTCCCCCTTCTCTGGATCCCCCCTGGGCAGAGAGGGGACAAAATCCCCCGGAGATAAATCCTGATTGCTGTGATCTCCCGGGGCTGCTGGAGGAATTGAGGGGTGTTTCCCGGTTGATGCGTGCAAGGAAGTGTGACCACCCAGTATGAGGTCCTGCAGAGGGCTGGACAGGGATCCCTGGCCCCAGTGCCCAGCTGAAGGAGGCTTTCAGACCCCAAAGCTGTAGGACTGGGGTTTATTCACAGGCTCTGGCAGTGAAGTGGGGATGAAAAATGGGAGAGAAGCAAAGCTCAGTCCCTGTGCAGCTCTGGCTCTTCCTGGGATGCACGGAGAGAGCCCCTACCCTCCCAACAGCCCCCAGCAGGCAAACCTTGAGGAGGAAAAAACACTGGGATGTCTGAGTTGAGACACTGATTTTCCCACCCTCCCCTTCTATTACCAAAAAGCCCCTTTCTGTCCCAGTGCTGTCCCTTGTCCCACAGGACTACCCCAGCCTGTTCCAGGTGGGTTTAGCCAGGGAGCCTGTTGCTCCTGCCTGTGCTTTACCTCAGCCCCTGCCTCTGCAAGGGTGGTGAGTTATGACCCTGCAGCAAGTGAGAGGCTGGGAGCTCCCGGTGCTGCTCTGCTCAGTGCCCAAAACCTGCAAGATGGGGTGTGGGAAGTCCATATGCAAGTCTGTTTGGTGGCTCTGGAGCTGGGCTGGATGTGTCCTGCCATCCCAGCATGGCATTGCACCGGCTGCTGACAGCACCCCCAGGAGCTAAAACACATCCAGGAGCTGCTTCTCCCTCTGTATCCCATTAAGTGAGAGTGAACAGACATGTTGAGCAAGGGAAGGCTTGCACAAGCCTCAGATCTGGGTGCAATTAAGGGACCAGCTAATTACAGAACTGAAAAGGGGTGATGTGCTTTCACCTGTGCCAGTATGAGGAATGCTGTGTTTCAGGATCCCAAGAACTTGCTCCTGCCTTTGTATCCTCACTGCTCCAATCACTTGTGCTGGATGGTGGTGATCAAGTGAGGGTCTCCTGGATTAGGGGAGGGACAGAATGGGACCATCCCCATTGTCCCCACAAGCAGTGCTGGGAGCAGAGGGTGATGGGACGGGGTCAGGGAGAGAATCTTCCTCAATGCTTTGCACTGCACAGGGTCCCTAAGAAGCACCAGGGAATGAGGTGTGTGACTAATTGCCCTGGAAAGCTCAAATCCATCACTTCTGCCCTTTCGTCAATCTGCTCCTGGGGATGATCACTCTGTGCCCTTCCCAGGACTGCAGCCTGTCCCTCTCCCATTCCTGTGCAGGTATTTGGCCATACGATACCCTCTGCACTCGAGGGAGCTGAGGACACCCAGAAACGCCCTCCTGGCCATCTGCCTCATCTGGGGCCTCTCCTTCATCTTCTCGGGCCCTTACCTCAGCTACTACCAGGAGTTCCAGCTGGCCAACCTGACTGTCTGCCACCCCATCTGGGAGATCTCCCAGCGCAAGATCATGGACATCTGCACCTTCATCTTCAGCTACATCATCCCCGTGCTGATCCTGAGCCTCACGTACATACGGACTATTCGTTACCTGTGGCGGTCCGTAGACCCTCTCCAAGACATGTCAGAGTCCAAGAAGGCCAAGAGGAAGGTCACCAGGATGATCATCATTGTCGCTGTCCTGTTCTGCCTCTGCTGGCTGCCCCATCACCTGGTCATCCTCTGCATGTGGTTCGGGTACTTCCCCCTCAACCACTCCACGTACGTGCTCCGCATCCTCTCGCACGTCATCTCCTACGCCAACTCCTGCGTGAACCCCATCGTCTACGCCCTGGTCTCCAAACACTTCCGCAAGGGCTTCAAGAAGATCTTCAGCTGCCTTTTGTACAAGAAGGCAGAACACAAAGTGCACGTGGCCCAGGCGGCCAACACGGTCAGCATGCTGGAGGCAGAGCTCAGCGAGGTGACCCAGCTGAGCGAAGCCCTGCCCGGCTGCTCCACCACACGCTGCAGGGTCCCGGCACAGCCCTGGGGGGAGGCAGAGCTGGTGGGACAGCAGCAGAGAGCAGATGGCTCCTCCATCACCTTCAATGTCAGCTAGCAGAGAGTCCTCCCATCCCATAGCTTTGCAGTCTCCTGCAGCATCACAGGCCTGGGGTTGGGCTACGTTGTGGGTTGAAATGTGTCCTGTGGAACTCATTTCATTCAAATGCACCCAGATATCATAACAGTGATGCTGCTGATACAGAATCAGCCAAGAACCAACCAAGGATCCAAGGGCAGGATTTGCTTCCACCAAGCACTTGCTGAGAGCAGAGAGATCAAACCCAAAAATCCACTGCCACGGGTAAACACCTGTTCCTCTGTCATGGACAGACTTACTCCCTGTTGCATCTATGCCTGGAGCCTGTGGAAAGCTCTAGTCCCTCCAAGCAGCACAGCATCTGGCTGGAGTTAGGGAGTGCACTTTTAGGGACGTTTGGGAAGTCTTGGTTTGTTCATGTCCTGCTTCAGGAACTGCATCCAAAGGCGGTGCTGGGCACAAACCCAGCTCAGGTAGGAAAATCCAGGAGCAAAGCACAGAAGGTCACCAAGGACCAGTGGGGAGGGAGGTTGTTTGCCAGGGGAGCACAGCCATGGACCACAGCCCCATGGGAAGGGAAGGGTTTTAATGCCTTTGGACAGCCTGGCCATGACTCAGCATCTCAGCCAGGCAAGGTGCTCACGGAGACGAGCAGGGCACTGACACTGCTTCCCTGGGGCCGGACTGTGCGAGAGCTGGGGATGCCCAGCCAGCCAGGAAAGCATCAATAAAGCCCCTCCATCCCACCTGCTGTGTCCAGCTGCCTTGAGAAGCCCCACAGCTGCAGCAGAGGAGAGGCAGGTGCTGGGGGGGTGGTGGGACCTGCTGGATGCAGGGAAGCTGAGGAGGGATGGAGGATGTGGGTGATGTCCGAGCACATCCCTGGAGGGGGGGCACAGGAATGTCCCTGCACCTGCTGGATGCGACTGTACCTGCCCACAAGAAGCTGCTGTGATTCACACACACATTCCCCCTTCACACTGCAAGGGCTCCTGAGCCCTGTGACCACCCCAAGCAAAGAGCTTTAAGTGAAGACCTTCCTTTTCTTTACCAGAAGAGCATCACTGGACTAGGATCAATTCACTCTTTTGAAAACCCCATAGCAGAGCACAGCCAGAGGTGGTGGTGAAAGTGCAGGGGAGCTGTGCTGTGCATCCCTGCAATTCCCAGGTCTGTACTCCAACAGCCCCTGTGAAGGTCAGTCCTCTATAAACTGCCATTACAGAGGCTCTGTCTGCACAGATTCATTGTTGTGAATCGCCATGGCTGAGCTCCCCAGGACTGGGATGGGTATTTCTGTCCAGCATCCTGGCTCTTCCTGGGGTTCTGGTCCTGACACAGCCCTCCTCCACCCAGCCCCAGTGCTTGGCCTTTTTTCCCGAGGAGCTTTTGATTGTAAAACATTTCTTTTCCCCTGCTGAGTGTTATTATAACCAGATCTTCCTCTCCCCACACAGAGGGCCATAGATCAGCCACCTCCTCCTATCAGTAATGGTGATATTTAGTCTAGTCCTGCTCCTAGCATAAGTCACAGGGAGCAGCATATAAACAGCTCCATTAATTACATCTGCATTTATCTCCCTGCTCAACCCTTCACAGCCAGGGGAAACATTGAACCAGCTGCACAAACACAGCTAAAACCTTATCTTCCTCCTGCCCTCATCTGCCTCTGCTCAGAGAGCCACAGGATCTGGCTCCAGTGGATCCCACACATACCAAGGGGTTTGATCCCCTCTCCTGGACAGAGTTATCAGCTCACCTTGGGCATGGAGATGTTGTCCCACCACCTCTGCACTGCCCAAGGGCACAGGTCCCTGTCCTGGCATGGCAGGAGGTGCAATGTCCCCTGCCCCCTCATGGCATCACAGAGGAGACACTGACTCTGCTCCCACATCCATCCCACCCCAGCCTTTCCAACAGCCTCCCAAGGCCGTGGCTGACCCTGGCCTACCCTGCTCACTGTTCTAGAGCTGCCCTGCCACCCCATGACCCTTTGAAGACACATCCCAGGACACCCCTGACTCAACTCCCAGCCCAAAGCATCCCTGTGGCCCCTCTCCCACGCCATGGGCACCACTGGCACCTGCTTGTTTCTGGTCACTGTTCAGCAATGAGGTCCCAAAGGGTGACAGTGGGCTGGGGGCAGGCTCTGCACAGCTCCCAGCCTGGGGGGCTGCACCTCACTGCTGTCTCCAGCACCCCCAAATCCCCTCTGACACCCACCACGGTTCACAGGGGTGCACTCACCCTTTCCAGGAGCAGCAGGGGCTTGGTGCTGCTCAGACAGCAAGGTCAGGCTTTCACAAGGTCAGGTCTCTCAGCTCTCACATCCAGCTCCCCTCCTCATTTTACGGATCCTCACCCACCAATCCATCAGCTCTCACCCCTCCTCAGGCTGTGAAAGTGAAACCTGGGCCAGCTGCTGGCCCATTACACCATTTACAGCATGCACAGAATTGGAGAAAAAAATCCCTCCAGTTTATCTGACACTGTCCCTGCTCATCTGAGGAAGAAACCATCGCCCTCACACCCAGCCCATGATGAGCCCTCCAAGATCAAACACGGGGCTTTGCTGCCAACACAAAACCATAGTGGGAAGCTACTTTCCCCCCCAAAAATAGAGCATATCAGGCCCAGATGGAAACGACATGAGCATCATGACCTGCTGACACTCAACACGCTCCCAGCTGAGAGAAATGGACTCCTGCTCCATTCCCTTGGGAGGTTTTATCTTAAATTAAGTGCACTGCAAGTCCCTGTGTTCCAGTCAAAGTTTAATAAAAGCATATTTAACTGGAAGTGAAAAATGAATAGGCTAAACCCAGCTCCCATCAAGCCCAAGAGGGGGCAGGGGGATGAGGAACACTTGGCTGAAACCTCAGTTAGTGTGAGCTTTCTAGTGAGCTTTCTACACAGATATATCACTGGGGTTAGAGAAGGTATTTTGGTTTGTGGGTTTGTTTTCAAATACTTACTCTGCCAAATTTGCTCCCCAGTATGAGGAGGCAGCAAGTAGCATCCCCTAGACCCTGGCACAGGCAGGCAGCTAAAGAGTAAACAACAGAGAAATGGGGCTCTGGCCCCAGAATCTTGGAAATCAGACATGCTGTCTGTGCCAGGGCAGAACGGGAGGTGAGGGAAGGGTGTTAAACCCCACAGGAGCCTTAGGGGAAGCAAAGCGGGAGGCAGAGAGGGTTCAGCCCCATCCATGGCCCTTTCCCACCATCTCAGCACCACTCCAGGCTCCTCTCTCAGCTCTCAGAGGGACATGAAGGGCTCAGCTAAAAGAGGCTCAGACTGTGCTGGCTGCCATGGTCGCTCCTAACTAACGTGTTGCAAACACATTTTTTACCATAAAAAGCCAAGGAGCACACGGAGCCCTCCCCTGGTGCTGCGCAGCCTTGGACACGAGCTCAGCCTGGAGCCTCCCCCGCTCCCACCCTCAGGAAGGGGTGGCTCAGGCCAAAACCTGCTGCTACTCCCCAAGCAGGTCTGGCTCCCCACATTCATTCCCTGTGCAGGGGAGAGGCAGGCAGTGAAGGAGTGCTTAGAGTCAGGCTAAGTGGGAGGCTGGCTTTAGGAAATGGGGACAATAAAGGTGGCTTAGCTTTTCCTTTAACTCAGGAAAATGAGGGTCTTGATTCCCACTGGGAGCAGCAGGAGCTACCTGTTCCCCCAGGGAATCACCACCTCCAGCTCCTCCTCACTGCACAGATGATCACCAAACTCAGCTCTCAGCCCACAGCAGCCTCTTATCCCCATTCCTTCCTCCAGATGCAGCCAGGGCCTCTCCTGGGGTAGAAACAACTCAGTCAGCTACTAGTGCTGGTAGTGGAGTGACCAAGATGAAGTTTGACGTTTTGCATCCTATCTCTGGCTGCATCTCCCCCCAGCCCTGGTCTGGTACAGCTTTCCTGGGGGAACAGGCTGACAGCAAAGCCCAGGAAGGCCTCTTTTGGCAGGGGCCACACAGAGGCATTCCCAAAGCCTCTGGAGAACAGGATGTGGCCCCATCCCAGACCTTTGAACAATCTAAAGCATTTTCTTTGGGCTCTGGTTGGCACAAAAGCATCAGCTCAGGGAATTCAGCTCCTGCACAGTAAAGCTCAGGTGCTCCAGAAATGCTGCAGGCAAAGCTCTCCCTCCCCTCTCCTGGCTTTGCCTGCGACCGTTCCGGGTGAATTGCCTTGCCCTGGGATCAGCTGCAACAAAATAGGTTTTACAGCTCAGCCTGAATTCCACATACTCTTCTCAAGAAAGAAATTCATATCAGACTCCTGCAGTGGCACAAAGAGATCCACAAGGACAGAATCCAGCTCCTTCTGGCGAATGTCAGAGTGTGTATCCAGCAGACTCAACACTGCATGAAACACAAGTCAGCAGAGCTTTGCTTATGTTTAAAAACACTGCCCGGTGCCTGCCCGCCTCCGAAGGCTCTTGGAGCTGGCAAAGGTTGAAAACAGCAAGTGTAAGATCTCAGGTTTCCTCAGACATTTGAGATTTGACAGAGAAGTTCCCTGCAGGGAGGGCTCTCATGGTCAGACATGTAAAAACAGTTAGGTTCAGCAGTAACACACCATAATCCAGCTCTGGGCTGGACAAGCCTGTCAAATCTGTTGTTTGTCAGGCATTTGCTACACCAGGCTGAGGAAGAAGAGATCAAGAGCTCAGAAAGGCCAGGAGCTACCTGAATAACATCTATCTGAGGAGGCACAGCCCAGGCAGGCAGCTGGGTCTGCCACAGCAGGACTTGTGCTCTAACCCAGGCTCTGACATGCACCAGCTCTTTCGTGGCTGGGCTAGTCAATCACCAGCAAACACTGCTGTAAACGTGACTCAGGTGAATAATGGATTTGCTCCAAATTGCAAAGCAGCAGTTATTGTGAGTGCCCCTCGCTCTGTGGAAAGCTCGTATTTCAATTGTTACAGGCAAACAATGGAGCAGGCAGCAGGAGAGAAGGAGAGGGAAGCAGGAAACGCCTGGCCAGAGACCACAGATACAACACAGGTGCTCCAACGCTCTGAAAGGCCTTGGTGTGAAGTGTCAGAGTCCAGCTCTCAAAAGCCTGCCAGGGCTGCTCCAAGGCATGTGGGAGAGGAGCACTGGCTTCTCATGTGATTGATGCCCATGGGTTAAATGAAGGGAAAGGGCTTGGGTGCTTGCAGGGAAGAGATGCATCAGATTTAGGAAGACAGGAGACAAAGAAAAACAGGGATGGGAGGAAGGTGCTGAGTGGAAATCGCTCTGGGAACACTTGTACACATGCTCTGCCTCAGGTCAATGGGGAGCAGCTCCCAGCCTGGCCACTGTGGAGCTCCCTCTGCTTCCCACGGCTCTATCACAGCTCCAGTCCCTGCCATCACCCCACTGCCACTGCTTCACATGGAACAGAGCGCTGGCACAGGTCCAATTTTGGGGTAAAACATCCTTGTACATTACTGGACTGCAGCCCTGCCAGGCACCCCCACGGCCAGGCATGCTCAGACCCCAGAATCAGCATTGAGTCCTATCACTGAACTAAGTAACAGCTGAGATTAACAATGTGAAAATAATTTGGGATCCAACAGAACTGAGATTCCCAAAACCCATTGGGGAAGCAGGTGGCACCATTTGGAGCTCACAGCCTCCTGCCCTTAACAAAAGGGCTATACCTATAAGGGGATTTTTTTGGTGGGGTATTTTTTCTTTTTTTTTGAAACACACTCCCCACATCTGCTGCACATCAAGGCATTAAAACAAACCCAGATGAGATGATGTGCAAATTTAAGAGCCTGCATGGCAGATTTTGCCTTATCCATGGATCCGGAGCAAAGACAGCCAGCAGTTAGTGTTTCCACAGGTTTATAAATCTGATAAATACAAGTATAACACCCTGCCCACCACAATGGGGCAGGGGAGAAGGGAAGGGAGTCCCAAGGGTTGCTGAGAGAGCACTGGCTTGTACTTGGCAGCTGGAGAGATCACAACAGCTGGAGATTTATGCTGATGTGTCAAACAGCTTCTCGATCATCTCCCCCACCTGGTCGACCTGGTATTTGATGTATTTCTCAGGGTTCTTAGTGAAGGGCACATTGCCATATCTGCAAAAGAAAACAGGTGACAAATGAATGAAACACAGCAAAGAGACCCACTGGCCCGTCCTCTGTCACAAGTCAGCTCCACTCAAATGTGACACGGGCAAGTGACCTGGTTACAACTGGCCCCACAAATTTTACATGAACAGCCCAGGGTGGCTCAGGGCTTTGTGCTCACTGACCAAGGAAGCAGGGTGACAGCAGATGGTTGCAAATACTCAAGGACAGTGTGGGGATGTCTGAGCATGCAAAGTGGAGGAGCTGAGACACAACAAAAGTGGCTTAGCTCAGGCTATGCAAGGCCTCAAAGACCTCAGTGAAGCCAAAGGAGAGAGGACAGTGCTGCAGGAGGTCTCACCTGTTCAAGAAGGCACCATAGGTCTCTTTCACAATGGTTTTCTGTGCCCGGCGGATTTTGTCCCGTTGCTCCATGTCTGGGATTGCCCAGGCCTTCTGGATCTTACACAGCTCCTCCAGCCCGTCATTAAAACCCTGTCCAAAGTGAAACTCCGTGAGCATCCCACCTGCAATCTCCACACTGAGTCTGCTGCTCCTTCCCTCCCCTGCTGAGCACCAACAGGTCTCCTCCTCAGGCAGATCTGTGTGTCCCAATCAACCAGGGGATGTTCTGACACCATCCAACAGCTCCTTACCTTAAAGCGCTCCTTTATCATCTGCCTCTCCTTGTCCTTGAGCTGCAACAAGGAGGGAAAGGATCTTATTTCATCTCCAGAAATAAATATCCAACACCAATGTTTGCCCACAACTGCCCATCCAACCTAAGCAATATCCAGTACTTGCTCTGGATTCCCTCTCCCACAGCAGTCAGGAGAGAGCTGCAGAGCAGCACACCCTACACTCAGCAAGTGGCTTTCAGCTGAAGGAGGTTCAACAAAGAGAATTTTTCAGCCAGAACAGACAGGTCTCAGGGTTTTGAAAATCCAAAACAGAGGCGTCTACTCAGGTGAAGATATAAGAATGGAGGCAGAGATTAAAAACTTGGATGAATCTGGGACAGGGGAGATCAGAAGGCACTGCTGCTTTCCCCCTTGTGCCAGCCACAGTGTTCACTCTGCAGAGTGATACTGGCATGAGATATAAAAAAGGTTTCTGAGAATTTTTTTAGTATGACAAAGGAGAAGATGTTTCTGGCAACTTCTGTCTTGTCAAGCCCATCCTTGCCCATCCTCTCACCTTCACTCCTGGTTGAAAGACAGGCAGGTTTCTCTCCAAGATGTAATCTGTAACCTTCAACCAGCTGCATGTGCAACAAGATGGGAGAGAAGCAGAATTACTCACACCTCTACCAGAGCATCTCTTTCACCCATGACCCAAAGGCCAACTTGGACAATACACACCCCAAAACTTCCCAAATTGGATTAATTGCTTGGAAACTAAAATTCTTTTGTTTTAGACAAGTTTGTGGTTTAGGTTAATATCGCCCACTGCTCCAGCAGCAGTGGCTCGCAAGGAGCTCCCAAAGTGACAAAAGCAAGGGAAAGGCAGAGGATGTCACTGACCTGCGCTGGTAGGTCTGGATCTGCTGCTCAATGAGCTCCCGGTAGGACCTCTCAGCTGTTTTCTGTGTCACAGCCACCAGCTGGATCAGCTCAGACCTGGAAGAGCAGGAAACCTGAGGAAGCACCTGAGCCAGCTGCTCTCTGGGCTGTTCTCAGGATGGCAGCATTTCAAACCCCCATCAACAAGCTCCTTTCAGCCCTTCACAATAAAATGTTCCTTGAAATGTGCAAACTGGGAGACAGAAGCAATACCGAGTTACTTTCCAAAGCCACGTCCTCAATCCTCTCAAGATCAAAGGATTCTCTAAAACCTAAGGCATTTCCTAATGCTTTTATCTTCCACTCTCAGGTAATGTGATGTTTATAATACTGCAAAACCTTCAAAGAGGCAGTTTCAAGAATGGAAGAAAAAGCAGCTATGAGACAGGCTGGCAAGTAAATGCTCTCAATGCAGGAGCTCTGCTCCAAAACCATCCCATCAGCCTTGGACTTGAGGGATGTTCACTCAGACACACACTTACTTCTCCAGAGATTTCAGAATGTAGTTGTAGTTATTATGCAGAAAAATGGCACTCAAAGCTGGGTCTTCATAAACCTTGGATTTGCTAAGAAGGTTAAGCTGCAAGTTGCCCAGCACTTTACCTGGAGAGGGAAAAACAGAGAACAAGAAGTTTTGCACTGAAACTTATTGACAAAGCAAACCAAGCTCTGGGTCCACAGCAAAGTGAACAGCACGGGCCTGACTGCCTGTAGAAAGGCTGCAAACGTGTACTTAACAGTCCTTACATGGATTTTTCTTCAGCAAGTCACCGAAACCTCCATGCAAACTACTGCCTTCAATGCCCTGGCAATAAAGGTGCATTTTGGGTTCAGGGGAAGTCCCAGGACCTGCCACAGGTCTCACAGAAGCTGAAGGACATTGCAACGGAGGTAGAAACCACAATCTGATCTCACTTTCCTACTGTTAAACTCCCCTTTGGCAGTGGGGAGCCTTCGTGGGGTTGAAGGTGACAATGGCTCAAGGCAACTGATAGCAACAGCTCTGCACCACAGAGTGCTTTGTCCTGTCCTATTCTTACAGTCTGAAACTCCCAGTCTGACCCTTTTTCATCCCTCCCATCAGACTCCAGCTGAGATGTTGAAGAACCACAAGGAGAAGAGACACAGCCTGTGTTCTTCACGCAGGAATGAGCCAAGTGAAGGAGCATCCATGGGGCAGAAGCAGGGAGGTGTGCAGGGTACTCACAGATGTAGGTGCTCAGCAGCCGCCTGCTGAACTCTGAGCTGTAGCTGCTGGCTGAGGAGCTGGTCTCTGAAAAGAAAAGTCTTAGGCCAGTTAACATGCCCTGGGAAGGGGGGGCTGTGTGGCCAGCCTGCCGCTATTCCAACAAGCCTCATGCCTGTTGCTATGGAATTAGCTCCCATCGACAGGGAAATCAGCTCCTGCCTCAGAGCCCGCTGTCAGCAGCTCAGCCAGGGTAAGGGTGCAAGAGCTCTGCACCCCTCAGTCCTTGTGTCTGCATCAAGTGCAGAGCACCTGGGCAGAAATCTGTCCTTTCCTTCCAAGTGCTCTGGGAACATCCTCTTGATTAGAGAGTCATTAAACTCCTCCTTCCCATCCTCCCCCCACCACCTGAAAAGGGTTGGTAAGCACTAGAAACTGGCAATCAGAGAACAAGGAGCTGGGGCTGTTAACAACAAGAACACAACAGTAATTGAAACAAGCAGAAGGGCTCTGGAAAGCTTCAGCCATCCCCATGGTTGCTGACAGGGCCTGCCTGGCTCTAGGAGGGACTGTGCCAGCATGGGAGGCTGCCCCTGCAGGCAGTGACTCCAGGCTGGCACATGCTCCTCTGTCTGGAGATGGCTTTCTGCCCTCAAGAGTTTGTGGGCATGGGGCCCATGGGACACGTGGGGTGGCCACCTCCTCCTGCCCCCACCAGAGAGTTTGGCAGCCAGGCCTAGCTCGGGTGGTCCGAGTTCAGCAGCACCCCATGGGAAAGGCCTCGAGGCTCCTGTTGCTGGGAGCTGGACAATAACGAGCTGAGTGCACATGGGATAAAGCATGACACCAGCTGGGCCAATCTGCTACCTGTGCCAAAGAGATTCAGTGCCATCAGAGTGTCTTGAGCCTGTTTCAGCTCTTGTGGCATCCCTCATTGTCTCCTGCTGACAAACTCGTTCTAGTCTCTCCATTCCACTGGCAAGAATTACTTACCCTCCCCATTTCCCCCTTTTCAATTATGTGTTAATTTATTTACAACTGCTGGAGGATAAAGAATTAACATACATCACCAGAGTCCAAGGCAGTATGAACAGGTAGGTGCTGGTAAGTTTGCTTACCTCTGGGATCTAAAGGAATATTGTATGTGTCCCCAAGAACTACAGAGATTAGGCAGAGCAGAGAGAAAAGGGGAGGGATGAAAGAGAAAAAGAAACGCAAAAGTGCAAAAAGACAGGTTAGAGACCACCATCCCTTTGAGAACAAAGCAGATATTAACACAGAGCAGCCACAGGCAGGTGCACAGGAGAGCAGGCAGGAGTCCCTCCAAGGCCACAAAAGGAGTGGAGATCACAGAGGAAAGGCAGAGTCCAACCTCCTTCCCCTGCTAGAGACATTGTTTACATTGTCATTGGTTGTATTTAGCAAGACACCTCATTCCAAATCAGTTCCAACCCGCTTTCAAGGCAAGGCTACCTCAAGTCTATGCTCCCTTTTCACTCAGCTAAGAAGATCTCAGCACAAGAGAACCTGTCAACATTTCCAAACAAGAGTGCTGACATCACCATTCAGGGAACAACATGGGAAACAGATGATTGTTCCAAGAAAAACTCAGACCACTTCTTTGGCCAAGGAAAGAGAGCCAAGGCCCAGAAGGGTCTGAGCACACTGAGCTTGCAAGTGGAGAAGGCACAAGGCAGTGGCTAGAGCAGATGTGGCAGAAGCACAGACATCCTAGTTTGAGCTGATTTAGAATTGGTGGAAATTTCCAAGCAGGACTTTGCAGATAAGAGTCTGGAGGCAGCTCTAAGCTTCCTCCTACCTCTGCTTCTAATGGGCTCTTTAACCCTCTCCAGTCTGTGCCTCCTCAGGGCCCTGTGCCCCCTGAATCTCCAGGTCTCCACCTCTCCAGCTTGCTCTGTTCCAACCTACTTGAAAGCACGAGCTCTGCCAAGGCCAAGAGCTCACTGGAGAGCTGGGAGCTGCTGCTCTGCACAGAACCAAGAATCCCACTCCAGCTGGTAAGCAGCAGCACCCTGCTACACAGGCAGCTCTCGGCTTCTGATCTATGCATTTATTTCTGCAGTCTCTTCAGCAGCCTGGAGAGCAGAACTAAAATGATCTCTGATAGGGCACACAAATAGCTCTGGAGTCCCAGCTCACCCATTTCTAGAGGCTGAGGAGGCTCTTGCTGCTGCTGTTATACCCTGAGCAGAGGATGTGGCAGAGGAAGGTGCTGTTCACCACACACATACCAGCTGGGCCAGCCACTCTCCCTCTAGTGACAGCTGGAGCAGCCACCCTCATTCCAGCACAGTCACACAGCACCAGGCCAAGGTCAGACTCGAAGCTAAATGACCCAGGCATCCTTTCTTGGAGCATATCAACAATAAACACCATCCCATGGTACCTGACAGGAGCAAGTGTGGAAGGACAGCAGTGAACTCTGCATCCCTTGGAGTTCTCCAGATACCCACCTATGTGGTCAAGGCAGATCAGAGGACAAGACAAACCACAGGCTGAAGTACAGGAGGAGAACAAGCTCACAGTGCATGCTGAGGTTTGGTCATTTTGGGGAAGATATCCAGGCAATTTGAGGAAGGAACTGCATGCCCAAGCAAACCCCATGCATGTATGTACCTTGAGATGCCAGCATGGCACCTGCTGTCTCCTGGAAATCCAGTAATTGCTGTAGGAAAAGGATGGCCTGGAAGCAAGGGAGGAAGTTAGAAGCAACCAACATTACATCTCCTATGCTCCACTATTAAGGATCATGAAGGACCACTTGTTCCCACCCACTTAAAAGCCTTCAAGAAATAAACCACTACACTCCTTTGAGCTGCTGGGTTTTCCCCACACAGTCAGGCCATGGCTGCACAAGGGTCACCATCTCATCCTGCCATGGAAACCACGTAATTGTGTAACTGTTAATGCCAAGACATCTTCATTTGGGAAGTTTCCCTACTGCTCTTAAAACCTCTTCAGAAGCTGTTTCCCACAAAGGATGGTTCAAATCATCATCACGTACATTGCTGGTGAGTTCGTGAACTGTCCCATCTTTTGGCATGTTATATTCCTTGTCTGGATCATTCTGAAAAGGGAAGAGAGACACATAAAGGTGAGCATGTAAGGAAAGTGGAGACACCCACAATACAACTCCTGCTACAAGTGAGCTCAATGCTTCTTTATCCAGCCTCTCCCCACACCCTCAGGCCCAGCCCTTGCAGTGCCATCTCCTGGTGCTCAGAAACCAGAGCTGCTGTGCACCGGCTAAGACAGATCTCAGTGCAAGACAACATGTCAAGACATGAGACAAAACCTCAGGGGTCTGTTCAGCCTGTGACCATCACACCTCCAGCTCACCTACCATTCACCAGGCCCATCTTACACAGGGACACAAGTTCTCCAAAAATTTCCAAGGCAGAAATTTTCCTATCTTTTTAAATAGGATTAAATTCTGAGATGGACTTGATATCTGCAGAGGCTCAAGTCAAATTATTTGTAGTATGCCTGTTAAGGGTTTTAGGCAAAGGTCTTCTGTGTTTGAAACCAGCACCAAGCATTTGGTATTTGACTGTCCCAAGCAATCCAGCAAGTTGCTGCTTCAGCCAGAAACTACATGGTCTCATGGAAGCTGAAAGCTAAACCAGGGGTTTTGCCCAGAAAACCCCTCTTCCAAGCCTGACCAAAGACCACTGAGGAGAATCCTACCTTAATGTTGTCTGCAAACTCTTCCAGTGCCTTTGCACCCGTGGTCTCCATGGAAGTGATCAGCCCTGGCAGTTTGTTCTTAGTGCCTGCTGCAGTTCCCTGGAATGGTTCCACAATAGATGAGAAAAGGAAAACAAATCGTATCCGAACTTCCATCCAGCACCTACTCTCTCTGATCCCTCACCCCAGCATCTCATTCTCAGTTCCCTATGTGCCAGAAGAATATTTACAGCACCATCAACAGCACATGAAATCCCACATTCTCCAGGCAGAAAGGGAAGATGTAGTGACCCTAATGGTGACCAGGACTTGCTACCTCTAGTGTCTCCTCTTACACAGCATCTGATACAGGAGGTTGGTGCACCACAGCTGGAAGCAGATGGAAAGGAGCCCTGCTAAACCTGGATGCCACATTTGATACTTGGAGAACTGTGTGGCACTGTCCAAGCAGGCTCTCCTCAAAGCAGCCCATCAGTGAGCACAGTCTAAACTAATCCCAGCCAATCAGAGTTGAAACAGCTCAGAGGCCACAAGAACAGAAAAATTATGTAGATGGTCCATTGGGGGTCAGGACCTGAACTGGAAAGGGCTGCTGCTGAGAGATGCTGAGTTGTTGGTTCACCACCACAGAAAGGAGCAAGGTGCATTTGTGTCACCTCCAGTCCATGCTGGAGGACAGAAGCAGCATGGCTTTGCTCAAAGCCACTGTGATTATCCATTTCAAAAAGCTCTCCAGACAACCCAAGCCATGGGACCAACTCCAATTCCATCGCATTTACCTGCAAGACCTGGTCAAATTCTGGCTTCATCTGCTTGAGATGCTTCAGGATGGGGAAGATTGTGAGCACAGCTGAATAGTCGTGTCGGATGATGGCTTTCCGGGCAGCTGAGACAATGTTATCACCCTCCATGATCAAGTTATCCAATGACTCCTGCAACAAAGCCAGAGACTCAGGAGGAAGCAGCAGGACTTTTACCCAGGCAGCACAAAAGGCTCGATGCAGGACACCCTTGCAGATGCCCACTTGGCTGAAGGATCATTTGTGGTACCAGTAAGGGCCCAAAGCACATGTTCTCCAGGCTCTGTGCAGGCTCCGCTTCCCTGAATAGATCCTGGAGGACAACCCCAGCACCCTTTACAAGCACAGAGGCTCAACTGACCTGAATGAGAGAATCAAAGGTCTTCTTCTGGTGGTGCTCTGGGACAATTTCTGTCAGGAGCTGGTATTCACTCTGGGCCAGTTTGACAAAGGCACTGACGCAGTGGATGTACGCGTCGATCTCGATGTCGAAGACGTCGTCCCTCCCTGAAAGGGCAAGATGCCTTTGGTTTACAGAAGGAGCACAAGATTCTTCTGGAAAAGCTTGTTCTGGCTTGCACCCAACGGTGTGTGAGAACAAGAGTCGTCTTCTCACCACACCTGCCCTGGGTTTGTGTGTGGGAAGCTCTGAGCACCCTGCAGGAGGCAGGAAAAGTCACCCGCAGTTCAGGAAATGCACATCAGGGCACCACCTCTTTCCAGCCTTGTGACAGAAGGGAAGTTTGGAGCTCTTCTGGGATACAGACTAAATTTAATCAACGGCTTGAACACAAAGTACTAAACTCAGGAAAGTCTGAGGTGAATTATTCAACATCTCTGCTTGTATTTTTAGAATTCCTTATCTCCATCCGTCATGCAGATGAAGAACTGCCATTTGGCATCAACATTTCTGGGAAATAAAGGCTGTCCTGGAAGGCAGCTTCTTCCCCCTTGCAGAAACAAGATAAAAACCAGGCTGATGAACATTTACATCCCATGAAGCAGGCATATCAGCACAGCTAGGTGAGTTATCTGCCACACAATGCTGCATACAAATGCAAATATCTGAGTCCTAGAATATTAATGTCTTGGTCAAAGATTCATCAAAGATCCTACATGGTAGGCATGAGAAGTGATACAAGGGCCAGCACCAACTCATGCCGACCACTGCTGGATGTGTCTGCAGGACAGACACAGACAGACCCCATCCTACACGACAGTAAGATGACAAGAGAGGCCTTCTCTAAGCTATAGGCTGCTGCTTCTCTGCTCCCAGTGACTTTTGATGGAGAAAGAACCAATTCTTCCCTACACTGACAGGTCCATCAGGTTGATATTTCAAAAGTTTTTTGGTCAGCAGAGGACAACATACTGCCCATGGTGCAGTGGCCCACTGCAGTGTATGCTGAACCATTTCCTGCTTGCTCTGCTTCAGCAAACAGGCCAGCAGGAAAATGTCCCTCAGCACAGTGACCTTTGGCTGGACAAAGTTGGGGTTCCCTGTCCGAGCGCTTGGGGAGGATGTGATTAGGAGGAGCAAATTCTATTGAGAGGAGCCTGAACTTCTTAACCAGAGGAGGCTCATGCTTTGGGACTGCCCTCGGAGAAGAACAACCCTGGCTGCACCACAACAGAGGAACATGCTGGGAAGCAGGGGGACCAGCTGGTTTCCAGTGCCAACCCGGTACTTACCTGCAGCCGGCCCGTGCTTGTCACTCAGGGCATCGGAAAGGTGCTTAACACGCAAGTCATGCTCATGACCTAGTGAGATGGCAGCCGGCACAAACAGAAGGCGCAATTTATCCAGGGTGCTCACAGCAAGGATGCTCCCTCTGGCTGGAAGCTGCTTCAAGCCTGGTTTATGTGATCTGATGGACATCTTTTTCCCTACACAGTCCCAGGAATGCTTCCTGACCAAATCCTTTTGTTGGGCTATATAAGCAGTAGCAACCCTTTGAAACCTGATGAGAAGTGTGAGTTGTTTCTTGGGCCACAAGAGTCCCTTGTACCTCCTGCCATACATCTGAATGGGATACCAGGCACCAAAATCCAATTTTTACCCACAACCATTACAAATCCAAACACCAAGCCTCTCTCCAGCTCAGCATGAGAATTTCCCCCCACATGAGTGATGTTCATCACCATCTGGGGTTTAGCAGACTGCAGAAGAGACCAGCTTTGAATGGATTCATAGCAGGAGGCAGGAATGTCTTAGAGATGCTTTGAAGCATCTTCTTCCTTATCTGGCACAGCCTCTAGGAGCAGAGGAGGTCAGAAAACAGGAGACAGCCGTTTAGGCAGGTCTCCACAGACATGATGTACAGGCACAATGCACTGAGCTACCTGTGGTCCAACACTTCAGCATCAGGTTTGGAAAGGTCACTAGGAAACTGAATGTCTCAAAGTCCAGGCAAAAAGAAAAGAGAAGAGAACACCACAAGCAGATATCAGCAGAGCTTCCATTACCCAGGTGGCTGTGGTGGGTCGATGTTAAGGTAACTTTCCTCTCCACCTCTACTCATGTTTACAGAGACTTTGAAATTCAGATACAAAATTCTGAAGAAATAGAATAAATAGAATAAATATAATTTGGCCCTGCAGCATCTCCTTGGTTCCCCAACCCAATGCTGTCCACCAAGCACTGAACTAATGGAAGCCCCACCTGGGAAAGCAAGGCTGATACATAGAGAAAGTCAAGGGTGAAGTAGCTTGAGCTGTGATTACCTTCCATAGGAATGAGGTTAGAGGCCCCCTTTTTCCCATCTAGACCATGCTGAGAGTACTGTTTCAGAAGGTTCTGAGCCTTACGGATCGTGCCTGTCACCAGAACCAGAGAGAAGAGACAAGAAGACCTAGAAAATGAGTGAAAGAAAACAAACCCAGAACACCAGCCCTCCACCATCAAGTCACCTGGGCCCAGCAAGAGGGTGCTGGGCACCAATGAGGATGCTCAGCACGGGAACGTGAACCCCAAACTCATGTCCAAGTGTGCAGAAACAATGGCATTTCCAGAATGTTTCCCTGCTTTGAGGCTGGGGGTATAAATTCCAGCCAGGGGAACAGAATCAGTTTGGAGAGGCAGCATGGTATGGCTGGCTGAGAAACAATCAGAGAAGGGAAGGCATGAAGCTCCCTTCCCTGTAAAGGGTTTATTGAAGATGGTACTCTGCATCCAAGCACACAAGGTTTGCTGCTTTTCCTCAGCTGTAGAAGCAGGGCTTTAGATATGGACAATTCCTGTCTGGCAACACATTGCCTGCTCCTTGGAACCGTAAGTGCTGCCAATTGGTAAGAGGTGCTTTTCCAAGGGGTATTTTCTGAGCATAATCAATCAAGAGACATCAGGAGCCCCAGAGCCAAGACAAGGAATGATACAGGAAGCAGTAAAAGGGTGACAACCTCTGGGGTTTTTTTTGCAGCAGCAATTCCCATCACAGGAATCCCAGAAAAATGGATGCTGCCCACCCATGTCTAACTTGCACTAAGCCACCCTAATCCCCAAGACACTTCTCTTCCAAAGAACTGCAAATCAATTAAAACCATGGAAAAAAAATAACACTGGGTTACAAGATTTATACTTTAAACACACAAAAACCAGACAGAACTGAACAAAAGGCAGTGCTGGATATATAGCTGGAATGCACAAAACAAAGCATTAATGTGACAACTGAAGCCTAGGCAGTGTTTCCACATTAAAAGGTTAGTTGTCATGCAACAAGCTACAATTATCACAAGCACACGGACACCCTCTCGCAGCAGAGCTTTGCAGTTGCCTGCACAACAGGGAACTGGAAGTTTTGGGAAGGTGGAAGGGGTTTCTATAGGAGACCCAAATGAAACAGAACTGGGCTGAGTAAATGAAGAAGGCAAAAAAATAAAAATGCTGCTGGCAAAATTAAGAACTGTTCTTCCACTATAAGGTAGTAAATACTTCAAACATGCGGAAAATCTCTACTTCCACCTCTAACTGTGAGCCACAGAGCAGCCTGGAAATGAGTGTTGGCTGCCCAGATACTGAAGGGAGCCCAAGGACATACTGCTACAGAGCAACATTCCAGGCTGCAAGACAGCTTCATCCCATAGAGGGATTTATGGCAAGGGAAAGGAAACTTCAGGTCCCCCAGACAGTGGGGGAGAACCAGGAAAGACAAGTTACCCCTGAATTACCAAGCTGCCTTAACCTGGTGCACTTACTAAATGACAGAACATGGTTCCCAAAATGTACTATTTCACTGGTAATACTGTGTAGTGGATTCTCATCTTCCCCAACAATACTGTCCTTCTACCAGTTCAGAGTGTTCTCAACCACTTTGTAAAGAAAAAAATATCATATCCATAAAACATTTTCTTCTAGCAGGAAACCTGTCCCCTCTTGACCCACACCTGGGAGGTGGGAAGACTTTCACCCTTGCTGGCCGATGCACTTGCTCCTAAGCTTCGGCATTGTGATCAAATGAGAGGGTTACACCTCTTCTTCCAAGCTTCCTGATGCTCTTCACACCCCACATCTCCACTTTATTCTTAGCTACTTGCAGAAACCTCAAGAGCCTGGGCACACCAGCAATTTCCTCTGAGCAAGGAGAGCTCTTCCCTTCCAGCTCCCATGGCCCAGCTGCTGCAGAGCAGCTCAACCCAGGTACTGTTCTACCTGTTCACTTTCCCACTTTCAAGCATCCAGGGGAAGGGGAAAAATAAAAAGGAATAAAAAGAGAGGGTGAATTGGTGTGAAAACCCAGCAGACAGCACAACTGCTGCTGCTGTCAGCAGGATCTCACTCTGCAGGTATGCAGTGGATGCTTTCACAGCCCACCCTTGATGGTTTCTTCTCTTTTTCAATTTTTTTCCTCTTTTTCTCAATTTCAGGAGCTGATTATGCTGCATTTATTTGCATAAGCATGATTACCTGTGTTTACTGACAAACACCAAGTGTTCAGTGTCCGGGGGCATCACTTCAGTGCTGCTGGATCCCTCTGACTTGGCATCATAATTAGGCTTTAATGGATTGTGGTGGAAGCCAAATGCTTTTGTTCCAGGATTGTTTTCCCCTATTAGGCAGCTCCCTAACCAAACGGGACTGTGTTTCAGCTGCTAATGAAAACATCACATTCAAGCCAGGCAATGGGCTCTTTATTCTGCCACTCAACCTGTCTCCAGGTAGCATCTCACTGGAGCACTAAGGAAACTGGGGAAGGGCTCCCCTGTAGTTTGAAAAGAGCCTCCAAAGGTCAAAAAACACATGAAACCTTTGATTCTGTGGCCCAGTTGTTACACAGAGTGCTGTTTAGGCATGCATGAGCCACATTTTTCCAACTGCAACTCATTTCCTTGTTTCTCTCCTCCATTAGGCAGTTTTCTATCCAAGCAGGAGGACAACACATCCTCATTTCTCAAGTACCAGCTGCAAGAATCTGTATGAAGCCACACAAAGCTCTCTGGCTTTTGCAGGCAGCCAGGGGAGGTGGCCCCATCCTTCCTCAAAAATGAGGAGCTGCTGAGCTGCCCGCTGCTCTCAAGCCAGCAAGAGAGCACAAGGTCTACAAGAATCATAAAAGGCTTTATTTTATGCACGTATGTTTGCAGCAGGATGATTTGGGAAGCTTAATACACCTGCTCTCTGAGACAGAGTGCTGACATTCCAAACAGCAAACTAAAACCAGAAAAAGCCCACAAATTGCTTCATCACTTCAACTTGACCTGTCATTTAAGAGGAGACAACTCTGCTTTAGAAGCATCTCCAGCAGTCAGATTTTTAACTGCATGATGTAACAACCAGACACAGCATGGGGTACACCAACAGATAAAACAGGAATAGAGATGAAGACCCTCTGAAACAACACATGGCTACAGAGCATGTTCTCTACAATTCAACACAGTCCCTGGGGGTATCTCTGCTTTGTTACCCTGTCCCTAAATACCTCACCTTCCCTTTAGCCTCTCTTGTGCTTTGTTTTGCAGTAAAAAAAGCTATAGCACATCAGATTTAGTTTGTTATTTACCCCTTGCAACAGGTTAAAGTGTGCATTGGGGGTGTGCACTGGGATATTCTTCCTTAAGGACCTAGGAAATCAATTCTCTTGTTGTAACTGTCAGAAGACCCCCTTGTCTGAAACCCAGATTGGCAGAACTTGGCCTTACTGAAATAAAATAAAAGAACAGAAAAAAAGCCTTTGTCCAAATTGAACAAAGGCTAAACCCAGGGGAATCAAACACCACAAGGTGACACTACTCTAAAGAGAGCCACTGTGCCAGTATGAAGAGGGTGTAAGTTCTCCACCTCAAGAGCTGTGCTTGAAAGCTGATGGAACTGCAGAAAAAACACTGAATCTCTGCCCAAAGACTCCATTCTTTCTCCATTTTTAATTTCACTTAAGTACAATTCAGCAGTCATAAGAGATGGCTGATGTTTGAGGTTGAACCCCCAATGTCCTTCAAGAGCTACAGTCTGGTTCTCTGTCTGCTTCACGGAAGACTGGAGACAAATGAGCCACTATTTTTTCTTGAGATTAACAATAACCCAATGGATCACTTGAGACACTCTTTCCTTCATGCACCATCAGCTCTGTAAGTGCATTCAGACCATGCTCTATGACTTCTACCTGCTCCATCTCACAGAATCCAATTAAACTGGGCAGAAAGACATGAAAGTCTTCTGGCATATCTACAGCTGAGACTTTCCTCACGACAAGTAATTCTGGATGCCCAAATGCATCCACTTTGGAGGAGTCCTGTTTGTAGGAACTTGGGCTCTCCAACATTGGGCTCCTTTCTGTTTCCTCTATGGAAGCATCAAAGATCTGAGACTCATTTAAAAAATCCCTAGGATTTTTTTAATAAACTGCCCATTGAAAACCAAAAATCTCCCCCATCCGTGACTCTTTACCTAGAGCACAGGGGAGATGTTACCACTTGTAAGGCTGCTCAGAAATGTTTGCTGACCATGCTGAATTCACAGCAATAAAAAGACAGGAATCTTTTCAGAATCAGGTGCTAACTCAGAACTGTGGGCCAAATCTGAAGCATCTGCAACCTGAGCTTCCCATGGCTCAACTACAGATCCCCACAGGCACCTTTCAGTGCCTCTGAGCCTTATTAGGTGGTTCTCTGCTGCCAGGGGAAAATTCACTTAAATTCACAGACCAACTCACACATCAGCTTTCAGGAACAGCTCCAGGGCACAGCAGCAATGGCAAAGATTGATTTTAAAGACCAGAGGGATGATGTCTGTATGCCACAGCCTTCCCCAGGCAGCCCTCCCTCTCCAAATATCCCAGGCACACCCTCTACTGTAGCAAGAAGAGGCCCAGCAAAGCCTCTCCACACACAGGAGTGAAGAGAGTGAGCACCAGGGCCAGAACACACACACATAGACACACATTACCTGGGATGAGGACTGCATTCACATCAGGATTATAAAAATAAACACAACACAATTAAAATGGGCATTTCTTCTTCTTCCCTTTCCCCACCCCATCCATTCCCAGTCCCTGCCCACACTTCTTACTGTTTTCCTGAACCCCCTAAGACTATTTGGACAACACAGGACAAAATAGGGAAGGGGAGTATTGGCCAGGTAAACCCACAGAAATACGGACTTTTCTGATGTGATCACTATTACAGAGGACACAACAGGGTGATGGGACACAGAGGGACAATACCCCTGTGCTGGCTTTTGCTGGCCCTCCTGGCTGTGCTCCCACTAGATGGCAGATCCCAGAGATGGGAACTCCAGCTCTGCACTCCCACACTGCACAGTGACCAACCTCACCAGCTGCACCAAATGCAGCAAAACTGCATTGTGAGGAGAGGAGGATTAACCCACCAGCCACATTCAAAGCTCTTCCAAAGACAGGCCGAGGAAAGAGCTTTAAGACTCCTTCCAAAATTCAGACAATGTTGTACTTCATTTTTATAGGCACCTACCTAATCCCCACCTCAGCTCCTGGGGGCTTCTTGCTTTTCTAGCACAATAATAATTTATTCATAGCTAATGATTGAAGTGAGGTGTTTTATCAGATATGAGCTTTCTGTGTGCTGTGGCACAGACTATGTTCCATATGCCAAGGCTGAGGACAGGTGTTCTCAGATCAAATCCTTTTACAGCCCTCTCCGGTCTCTTTTTACTCAACTCCTTTGTTAAGGCCTTTCCTCTCCCAGTACACAGGGCCTCTCTGCTCCCTTTACAGCACCCAGAGAACAGACCTGACGGCTTGGCAGACAGACAGAAACTGTCTGTAATCCCAGTGCTGAATCCAGGGCAGAGAAGAGGTGATTACCTCCAAAACCTCACCCCTGCTCCTGTCCTAAAAGCACATTTCAGACACAGAAATACCTCAGCAGTGAAAGGACCTGAAGACGTGTTCAACACCCAGTGCAGTGATCCCTCTTCAGGGACTCACCTGGCCTCTTGATTGGCTTTTTGGTGGGGGTGTCCTTTCTTTTGTTCTGAATGGCAGGGGAATATGGCACCCCAGAGGAAGAGCTGTTCTTACGGAAATGGTCCTTCAGCCCCTTGATGGAGCGGTCGAGCTGCACAGAGCGGATTTGGAAGTAAACAGTCATGAAATCTGTGAAGACAAGGTAGAAATAAGATTAGAAACAAACAGGAAACACTATATGGTAAAGCAAATACTTCATGTCCCTAAGGGGATTTACTAGCATTGGTGTGGGACCCCAAGTCAGCATTTTCCCTCCCAGAGCCCCCCCTATTTTCTTGAAAAACTTCTTCTCCCTCCCCCTGCAGCATTCATTCCAGCCCTCCCACCACACACAACATTAATTCTACCACTACCAAGTGGTGGAACTGATAGGAGATACTTGTGCAAGACGTTGTCAATTCAAGTGCTCAGTTTCCAGCATTAGAAACTTTACACACTTTTCAGGATTCAGAGCACTCAGGAATTTAATGAGGTGCTCGTCATTTGAAAGCAGAATGCAAAGTGACTAATAAAATATGCTCTATATGCTTGAGTTGCCTTTGATCATGGAAAAATTCTTAAGAAGCTTTTAAGGATGTTCATCCTACTTGGTAGGCACAGTAATTCCCCCCTCAGGAGTAAATCATTGAGGTGGGGGGTGATTCTTGGAGCTGCATGAATGTGAAAGTTCACATTTCCTGTACAAGTCTACAAAGTCATTCAATCCCAAAGGAAAAGTTAATAAAGGACTATAAAGCTCTAGGCAGCTCTTGATGCTGCAGAACAGGAAAGAAGAGACATGTACAGAGTGAAAAAAGTCTGTACTGCTTTCCCCCTGCCCTTGGTCACGTTTCATACAAAGAGCTCTGTTCATAAATATTTCCCAAATGGGATTAAGTGCCCAGTGTGTCACACATTTACATAAATCCTGAGCACTGGATACCTGCAGCTCCATATGAAGGCATTACAGGTGCAAGCGCAGAGGAATTTTGCTACAGGACAAATTTTGCATTAAGATAATTTGTGCTTTATTTACACAGCTCATTCTGTTCAACTGACAAACCATCGCTTCAGTCTCACTACCAAAAGAAGCAGGATCTTCAGGGGCTGGAAAGATGGAACCACTCAGCTAAAAGGTGCCACTAAGGCATCACTAGTCCTGCCAGTGCTGCCAGGGGCCCACAAGGGAACACAGGCAGCACCACTCACCCTGATTTCTGCCGTTCTCCACCAGCCAGCCCGAAATGCGGATGGTGTCGTGCAGGACGCTCTCCGGGAGGTGCTCCAGGGACATCTCCTCCTGCGTCTCCATCTCCTCATCCCCGCTGATCAGGTCCAGGATCAGGATGGGTGGCACTGGCTTGGTGTGTCGCGTCATCAGGCTGCGGAATTCTGATTCCAGGGATTCCTTGCCCCGCTCAAAGAGGGATTTCTGGCACAAAACAGCAGGACTTCTGTCATAGTCACTCACGAGTAATTTTGTGTAAGAATATCCTTCCCTAACCACTGTCAAGTACTGCATGCTTCAAACTCCAACCACGTCTGTGTCTGAGAGACTTTCAAGGTGAATTAAATTTAAAAATTGCTTGGGATTTGTTCAGTCTTCAAGTGGGATTTAAACAGACCACCCATTCTGCTCAAGCAGCTGAAGGACTGACAAGAGCTGCTGAGGAGGAGGTTTAATCAACTCCTCCACAGGTGCAAGAGCTGCTTTCAGAGTCCTCCTGGCCAACACAGAGAGAGCAAAATGCCAGGAGCAGAAATGCTGCCCAGTACAGGCTTCAACAGAAGCCAAAGCAATCATTCCTTCAGCTGTGCCCAAACCCACAGCCTCTCCCAGCAGGGGACAAGCAGCAGGGCTGTGTCTGTCCCTCTCTCATCCACGCCAGGTCCTGGATCCATGACCTACCACACGGTTCAGCTCCGGGCTGTCCGGGTTGTTGTCCTGGAAGTATTCCACTGCCTTCTGGATTTTGTCCATGCAATTCAAGTATTCCTCCAATCTCCCAGTGGGGCTGGAAATAAAACCAGAAATAAAAAGTAGTGCCCCAAGAAGCAAACACAGAAGACAACAAGAAAGGACCAGACCAAACTCAGGATAAAAATAACTAGGAAAATTTCAATCCCTATTTCTTCAACTAGGAGGAGATGATGAAAATCTCTTTTTTGCCTTCACTCAATGCCATAGCAGGGTACCCAATCCACACCGCAAGTGCAAAAGTACTGATGATGGAGCAGCACACAACTCTCAGCCTTGCCTTCCTCTCCCAGACAGGTCCTGATGGGAAGGCAGAGGGAACTGCACACTCCACCCCAGAGAAGAGCCATCCAACCCTGTCCCAGAGAAGCAGGCTCCACAACAGCTCTGCCTCATCCTGGATGCGGTGGCAACCTCAATGGGCAGGGAGAGCCTTTGGGAAAAGGACAGAGGAAAAGGGAGAAGCCCCCAGTGCTCATGAGATTCCTATGGCAACACCTCTGCAAAATCTGGAAGAGATGCCAGTGCAGAGTCTGAGCTGTCTTTGCCCTCTGGGAATGGCTGAAGGTCAAGTCAGTGTGGACTGAGGGCAAGGAAAGAGTGAGGGAAAGGCACCAAGCACACAATGGGTGGGTGGAGTCAGCTCCCCAACCTCTATCTCAAAAATGCAATAGGATGAAGCGCCCAGCAAGATCTATCTGCTCAACTCACCCTTCCTTTATGATCTTCTCTGTGTCCTTGGCCACGTGGTAATAACTGATGACATGATCCAAGCAGGACAGGGTCTTCTCCACATTCTCCTGCAGGCGTTGCAGGTTCTCTGTCTGTTTATGGACAGGGATGATGGAGTTCTCCAGCTTCATCAAACGGCTCTCAAAGGAGGAGAGGATTGAAACCTACACACCAAGAAAGAAACCAGAGGCTGAGGACTTCTTTCCTATGGATCCCATTCAGTGGGGCAGGAGTTGGAGCAAGGAAATCAGGGACCTTCAGGGTCCAGCTTCTCTTTTTGGGCTCTGCTACTAATTTACCATGGCTCCTTAGCAGCTGTTTCCATCCCACTCTGTCCTGATTTCTAATAACAATCACAGAACAGATCACCTGCCACACAGGGACGGACCAACCCTGAATGAGATGTTTGTAAAAAGTGAAGATAACGTTCCAAGACAGTAATCATTTATTTGCCAGCAGAAAATAAATCCACAGGAACTGCCTGGAGGTGCCCCATGTAAAAAGAGCAACAAAAGCACAAACCAAGAGCCACTTTGCTCCACACCACTGAGACCTTAACAGGAACTGCACAAGGACCAGTCTAGTGAGAAACTTCTTTTCCACCACAGACAATTGGTTTTTAAAGAGGACTGTGATATTGCTTCTGAAAGGTGGAAAACCATAGCACGCTCATAAAAGAGCCTCAGTGCCACTTTTCTAGGCCAAAAGGTAATTCCTATGAGATTCACTGCTATGTTATGTTTTCCACACTTCTCTGGCAGTGCTTCTATGACTTTTTTAAAGCATTTAGCCCAAAACTGGACATAAGCTGAGGACTTATGAGCAATTACAGCACAACAATTGCTTTTTCCATTTACACAGAACACTCCCAAAATAAAACTCCAAACAAAACCTGAATTTATGAAGCAACAACACCATGCTGCTGTACAAACTAATCTGAGGTCTATTAATACTCCTTCCCCAAGAGGGAGGACTATAGCAGAGATGAGGCAAACAGCTCATTTGAGCCCTCAGCAGAGCAGAGGAGAAGCTCAGAATTGAAACATTTCTCACGTTTCCTCTTTGCCCAGCCACTGAAGCACAAAGTGGTTCATTGCTCCACATCCCTCAGATGGGCACAACAACAGCCTTGAAAACTAATAAACCTAAAAACCTAAGAAAAAGTAACCCCAGGCCCAACATTAGGTCCTCCCTACCATGTTCTTGGTGAGCTGGTCACTCTTCTCGAGGCTCTCTTTGATAAAGGACAGAGTTTCTTCTTCCTGTCAGTAGGATAAAAAAAACACTCTTGAATTCTGAACATTAAGATTAAAGTCACTAAACATTACACATAGGTTTTTACCAATCTTGTAAACACTGCTGCAAGCCATGTTTGGCCACATTTTAACATTACCACCTCTGATTAAGAGAATTCAGAGAAAAGTGACGCAAGGTGGGGACACATCATGTAATGAGTGAGGGATTTATGGATTCTTTCAATACCACGAGCCTCACTCAGCACAATACAAAATTAACGCCTTTCCGAGGCACAACGACTCAGCACACACACTTCCCTGCCACTGGCGCCTTCCAAATCCGCCGGGAACTCAAGTGACCAATGCAAAGCAGCCACCAAGGGCTGGTTTAAAGTCATTAAAGCCCAGAAATACGGGGGGACAGCAGCCTGCAAGGGCTGCCTTTACGTCCCCAAAGCCCACAAGTAGAGGGGGAACAGCAGCCTGTCAGGACTGGTCTCACAGGCTGCACCGGAGGACTTGACGGGAGAGCCCAGGAACGAAGAGGGGGAGCCCAGGCCCAAAGTGAGGGGCAGAGATACCCCCTGACCCTGAACACCAGGCCTTGAAGGGGGCCTGGGGATGCTCCCAGGCCTGGAGTGGGCTGACGAAGCCCCTGAGGGGTCCCGGGACTCCCCCAGGCCCGGTGGGAACCTCCAGACCCAGCCTCGTCTGCCCGGTAACACCACCGGGATGCGGGCCCAGGCCCAGCCCCTGGCCCCGGCATCGACGGCAGCGCGTCCCAAGCCCAGGCCCACCTGCTTGAGCTTGTCCTCGATCTCCCTCCTGCGGGCCGACACCTCCTCGCTCGGGATCATCGCGCCGGAGCCGCTCCGCCGCTCGGCCCCACCGCGCCCGGCCCGTCACTGCCGCGCCGCCATGATGGGCGCGGCGGGCGCACCGGGCATGCGCACAGGGCGCCGCTGCCATCTTGAGAGTGGCGCCACACAAGAGGATCCCGAGGAGCGGCGGAGGCGGCGGCGCATGCGCGCTGTCCTGAATCGCCATGTTGGGAGTGGCGTGAGGGCTGCGCCGACATCTTGGGAGTGGCGTGATTGGTCACGGAACCGCAGGATCAATTATTTTGGACTCCGAGATCATCAAGTCCAACCTGCGACCCAACACCGCCTTGCCAAGCAGACCATGATACCGAGTCCACGTCCGCTCTCAAACATCTGCAGGGACCGTGACTCCACCACCTTCCTGGTCAGCCCGTTCTGCTGCCTAATCACAATTTTTGTGAAGAAATTCCCCTTCATCTCCGACCTAAACCTCCCCTGGCGCAGCTTGAAACTATGTCCTCTCGTCCTGAGCGTGGCACTGTTGTGTAAAGTTTTCTTAAGAAAGGATGTTCTTTGATCTTTGTGTACTTTCAAGTCTAACCAACAGTAAGGGAGATTTAATCCGTGAAAGAGATAACAGCCAACAAGTTCTAAGTGATGTCCAGGTGTTAGAAAAACAAATTGCTACTAGGTGGAACTGCCTTGTTAAGGCTAAAGGTTTCACATTTCTCAATTATCTCAGACTTAGGGGTAGGCAAAGAAAGCTTGGGAAGAAGGATGTACTACTGATAGTGGGCACAATGAATGCAGAATTTACAGGCCATAAGGACATTTGGCAGAACCTCCAAGATAAGGAAAAAAACTAATAAAGCCAACTCAACAACTGGGCTGAATCAGCTCACGCTGGGTAAAAGGTAATTCCAGCAAGAATCCCACCAACCCAAAAGAAGAGAAAGACTGAACACACGGACTAATTAGCATGGGAAGTGAGAAAATCATTCTCCAGTAGAAGACAGAATAACAATAATTAATTAGATAACTATGTAACTTGTAGCAAATTAACACAAATTCCTTTGTCTGCTATAAAGTATAAATAGTAAAAGATTTTGATAATTGTCATGGCTTGATTTGTGGAATCCCAGCGAGCATCCGGGCTTGTACAGCTCTGAAATAAATAATCAATGTCTCTCTTGAGTGTGTCACTATAGGCTTGTTGCACTGAGGGTAACAAATCCAATTTTTGTGCACAGAAGATGTGGAGAGAGATTCCAGGGCTTTGGAGCCAGGGAAGTGAAATTATAGAAATTTGAGTATGAATTATATCAGCCCACCCCTGTCCTCCATCCACTTTTTAGGGAGAAAGATTATTCCACGGGGGAGCTGCTCCTGCTCCCTCCCACAGCACAGGTGGGGATGGCTGGGGTGTCACACACTGGGGTTCTTGAATCCCCCTAAACCACAGCAAGCCTGGAGCAGGGAGCTGCTTCTCCAGCACCTGCAGGTTCTCCAGCCCCAGCTCCTGCTGTCCTATTCTGCTCCAAGGGTCCTGCCGTGTGCAGGGACTGGCGTGTGCCCATCTGTCTCCGCCTTGTCAAACCACCCCAAGCTTCAGAGAGAAGCTCTTTTTTATTCAACAATGGATTTCACAACGGCTGTGCCCAAGCTCTGGCTCTGTTCTCCCTGTGTTACACTGCCCGGCCACAACCGCCTGAATGTGTTTTGTGAGGACACCTGATAAAGGGGATCTTGAGGGTATAAAAGGGAAGATCCCTGTCCAGGCTCAGTGCCCAGCACCTTTTGTGCTTCCCTGCACTGGGATGGTGTAGTTGGGAAAGATTTTTCTCCCTGAACAGCAGATTCATCTCTTTCTTTACAGCATTCTGTGCTCTCTCTGCCAGCACTCACCCCCTCATTCAAAGGGCAGCCAAAGCCTAAAGGAACCTCCCTTCCCGAGCGTGGGCAACAACTGTGTGTGTTCCCCTCAATAACGCTGTTTATTTCCTAAAAGCCCCCAAAAAAGGTTTCCTCACCCTTTATGGAGCGACAGTCCCTCCGAGCAAAGCGGGATAGATACACCCACCCCCCATCCCAGCTGTGTGGGGTGATAAGGAGTGAATAAATACCCAGAAATAAATGCACAGCCATTGTGTAAAAACTGCTGGACCCCGTGCAAACGTGAGGCGCAGCACCACATCCAAGAGAAAGCAGCAGGAATAAAAGAATGCTGGTTAAATGCAGAGTCCAAGGGGTCATTTTGGATAAAATTAAAAAGAAAGGGTAGAAATTCTCCAGTTCGACCGAGTGTTAAAATAAGGCAAAGCACACCCGGGTGTGCGGGCTGTCCATCCCCCCTCCAGGTCAGCGCTGGCTGTTTCCCCAGCAGCGGGGGCAGCTCCGGGACAATCGCGGTCCCTTCCCGCCGC